>PISX010003643.1:0-134173 GCA_004024625.1 Mellivora capensis | reverse complement strand
CCGGCAAAAAAAAATGTTGACATCCTAATCATCCTAATCCCAGGTACCTGTGAATGTGACCTTATTTGGAAATAGGATGTTTGCAAAGGTAATCAAATGAAGACAAGGTCATTAGGGTGGGGCTTAATCCAATATGACTGGTGTCTTTATTTTTTTTTAAGACTTTATTTATTTGAGAGAGAGCACTCACCACATGAGCGCTAAAGAGCAGGGCTGAGGGGGACAGGCAGAGGAAGAGGGAGAAGCAGACTCCACACTGGGCAGGGAGCCCTATATGGGGCAATCCCAGGATCATGGAATCATGACCTGAACCAAAGGCAGGCACTTAACCGACTGAGCCACCCAGCCACAGCTATTTTTTATTTTTATTTTTTAAAGATTTTAAGTAATCTGTATACCCAATGTGGAGTTCAAATCTACAACCCCAAGATCAAGAGTCACATGCTCCACCAACTGAGCCTGCAAGGTGCTCCCAATATGACTACTGTCTTTATAAGAAGAGGGAAACTTAGACACAGACACACAAGGAGAAGGGCATGTGACAACAAAGGTAGAGACTGGAGGACATAGCTGGAAACCAAGGATGGCTGGCCACCACCACAAGCTAGGAATAGGCAAGGAAGGATTTTTCCCTACAGGTTTTAGACAGACTATGGCCCTGCTGACACCCTGATTTTGGACTTATAACCTTCCATACTGTGAATAAATTCCTGTTGTTTAAACCACTTAGTTCGTGGTAATTTGTTAGAGAACCACTAGAAAACTAATAGAGTAGGCATTCATTATATATTTGACTCTTAGTCTCTTCCTAGTAGCTGAAGCAAGGAAACAGTTTGTTACATGATCCACAGTTCCCACAGGACTGGGGGATACAGAGCTTTTCATGACACTGAGAGTTCAGAGAATGGTCACCACTGGGTCCTACAAAAAAAAAACACAACCCACTGCAGGAATCAATGGACCACTATAGTGGATGACATCATGACACTAGCCCCAATAATAAATTTTACAGAGCTATTTCCTACAAGGGAGGTATTCAGGAATCAGAAATGAAGAAGAAGACAGTATTACCAACTTTACAGAAATAAAAAGGAATATAAAGGAATACTAGATACAACTGTCTACCAATACATTAGGTAACTTGGATGAAATGGACAAATTCCTAGAAAGATATAAACTACCAAAACTGACTTGAGAAGAGATGATATGAGTAAATCTAAACAAATGAAAAGATTGAATTTGGAATCAAAACACTATTCATAAAGCCCAGGCCCAGATAGCTTCCCTGTGGAATTCTACCAAACATTTATTTTTTAAAGATTTTTAGTTTATTTGAGAGAGAGAGAACAAGCAAGCACAAAGAGGGGAAGGGCAGAAGGAGAAGCAGACTCTCCACTGAGTAGGGAGCCCAACATGGGACTCGAGCCCAGGATCCTGAGATTAGGACCTGAGCCGAAGGCAGACACTTAACAGACTGAGCCATCTGGGAACCCCTCTACCAAACATTTTAAAAAGAATACCAATTCTTCACAAACTCTTCCCAGAAAGAGAAGAGGAAGAAATACTTTTCAACTCATTTTATGAGGCCAGTATTACTTGGACACCAAAACCAGACAAAAACGTCACAAGGAAACTACAGACCAAATGCACATATAGAACCTACCAAAAGAGTATGTTCCAAGTACACATCTCTATAATTTTATGCATTTGAGGTAATCTCCATAAACAGTTTTCTCATGATGGGTTTTTGGTAAGGTCAGACAGCAGATTTCAAGGCTATAATCTTTGGGAAGCATCTGGGGAGTAAATATTCTGTGTTACCAATGAAATGCAGGTCTTTATGCTTTGCCAGCTTCTAGAACAGGGAATAGAAATGAGATCTTCTGACAAAAACTAAGTGTTATTTATTTGTTAAATGGATGACAAAAGTTAGGGGAACTGCCACTACCAAAGCAAGAACTAAAGAGCATTTTTCTTGCTGCAACTTGAACAAAGAACGTGGGACAAAGAAGAGTTATTAGATAGTTGACATATATTTTATAACTTATTTAAAATTTAATTTAAAACTACAAGAAAGAGATTCGAACTCATAAGAAAGTTCAAGCATTGACTCAAACACAGAAAAGACAGGCTCTATTTCTCTGGACTTCAAAAATAAATTCAAAACACATCTTGGCTAGGATAACAAACATGTAATTCCAGGAGTCCAAATCCTATACTTTTGCAAGTCTTGCTTAAATGTTGCCAGTTTTTTTAAAAAAGTGTAGCTGTTTTCAAATTAATGTGGCACCTGAATGTTTCCTCTTACATCATTTTCCATTTTCTTCCTGTAGTTGCATTTGTCAGCACTATCTTACTGAAGTGTAATCTTTTTGAGGGCAGGAACAATCCCTGGAATCTCCAGACTCCTACTCAGGTTTAAAACAGTGCTTTGCTCATAACCAGCACTTACTACAAACTGTTCCATGAACTAATGAAAATATCATGTATCTTATTACATGGTCAGCCTAAAACCAAATGGATTTTTAAAGTATTCAAAGTAATAAAAGTATTCAAAGTAATAAAGCCTCCTGTTAAAAGGATTGCCAAATATAATAATCTTTAAAAATATGTTTAAGAATTAAGCCACAAATAAGAGATGACTTAACCAGATTCATTGATACTAGTTACTGCTCTTGTAATCGATGTCCACAACAGTTAAGTGTCCCTCTGAGAAGAAAAAGGTCAACCTAATAGTTTACCTTCACATTGCAAAATTATCCCTTTTAAGACACCCAACCAGTTTCTTCTGAAACCATTCTTGGAATGTTAAGGAGAAACTCCATTAATGGACAGTAACACTTAGACATTGTTCTAATTCATAGAAAAAAGTGAGGTTGAAAAAAAATTACTTGAACCAAAACATGTAAATCGGATTATAATATTGTAATCCATAATTCCCTGTCCTTCTTTTAAGAGAATTATATAATCTCTGCCCATCGTTATATGACCTGCAAGGTTTCTTTTTGTGAGTACACTTTCTGGCCTCATTGACAGCGAGCTTTGCCATGTGACTCGCTGAGGCCAATAAAATGTGAACAGAATTGGGGTGCGCAAATGTGAGCTTTTTTAAAAAAATATTTTATTTGTTTACTTGACAGAGAGATCACAAGTAGGCAGCGAGACAGGCAGAGAGAGAGGAGGAAGCAGGCTCCCTGCTGAGCAGAGAGCCTGATGCAGGGCTCGATCCCAGGACCCTGGGATCATGACCTGAGCCAAAGGCAGAGGCTTAATCCACTGAGCCACCCAGGCGCCCCAAGCTGTTTTAAGAGCACCATGTGTATGGTAAGGTCATAAGAGTGTATAAGAGTTGCATAAGTGTTTAAGAGTTGGTTGTAAGATTTCCAGAAATTTGGCAAGTCACTTGTGACACTTGTTAAAAGTAGCTTGCAATCAGCCGCAGTGGGAGTATTTACATCATGGAAATAGCAAACACTACAAACCAGGACTCCTCTTCCCTCAAAGTTGGTTCTAGCACACAGCGGCAAAGTGAGTGTATCCCCCCAAAAAGCTGATCTTTCAACCCAGAGCCTGGAGTAAATAAAACTAGTGGAATCAACGTAGCAGATGTAATTTGCCTGAGAAATGAATATTTCTCTCTTACTGTAAATCACGTAGTTGTAGGTGTTGTTACCTCAACATAATCCATGCAAAGCTGATACCCTAGCGTTATTACGTTTTCAAACACCAAGGAGCCCTACCTTTACCTGTCCAGGCTTCAGTTCCGTGGGTTTCTTTTAACGACTTGAACCATCTGACACCTTGAACCTGAAAGGATGCAAACTGCACTCAGACTCAAGACAGGAAACCAGGTCTTGGAAGGTTAATGTAAAAGTATAAAATAAAAATTAAATTTTTAAAAAGCACTAAACAACTGCATCATTTTCAAACCTTGGCGAACACCAGTCTGTCACTCGTGGACCCGGATGGCTAAGGAGTGACCGTCCAGCCCTTTCTCCTACGGGTCACACGTTACCGTCCCCCCTTTCACCCCCAGATGCGTGAATTGAGCGCTGTGTCTTTAAGGCATACACGCGGACGTTTCTGCACAGGACAAAATGTCTGCGAGGATCTGGAGGGGACTGGCGATCCCAGACTTGTAGCCCGCCTCCGGCTCCCGCCGCGCTTTGGGGGTGACGGGGTGAGTGTGCGCTGTCACGCAGGCGGCCGTGCTCCCGGAGGCCAGGTCGGGTCGCGGCCCGCAGGGGTTTGGGGGAGAAGGGGAGCGGCGAAGGGAACGGGGACCAGTCCCCGGCCTCAGGGGCCGCAGGTGAGCCGCAGCCCGCAAACGCCACTGTGCGGTATCGTCACAGGCTGGCTGCTGCGCCGGCTGCCGGACGTGCCCCTTCTTTCGCTGTGCTCAGGTTGTCCCTAGTGTGGAAAAGACGCATGTGGCCCCGAATTCTGTCTAAAGGCACTGTTGAGCTTCTTTCAGCACCTCCTTTTTGCTCCTCCAGTCCCCTTTCAAAAAAGTTATTTGAGAATATCGAAAATCATCTGCTCTTTTAGTAAAATTGCCTTTTTACATTCTTTTAACAGTGGCAAATGGCTGTGTGCCCTGTAGTGTGCTCTTTCTCTGAGACTTTTTGTTTGTTTGTTTCTCATTTTGAAGAAGAGAAGCAAAATAGGAGCCAGATGCTCAAACAGGAATCCCTGCCCCCATCTCCACTGCGCTCAAACAAAAGAATTTTCTGATCCTCTCCGAGTCCAGAGGAGCAGTTTGCTTTAACTACTTACAGTAGCCAAATGCCCGAAGCTTACCCAACAAAGTTTTTTTTCTTTCTTGAAAGAAAAAAATACCATCCAAACTTTGAATTAGCCCAGAGTACATGGATATGGTGTTAAACAGAAGCTGTTGTAGAAAAAGCTTAATAGGGGCGCCTGGGTGTCTTAGTCGTTAAAGCGTCTACCTTCCGCTCAGGTCATGATCCCAGGATCCTGGGATCCAGCCCCGCGTGGGGCTCCCTGCTCAGCGGGAAGCCTGCTTCTCTCTCTCCCACTCCCCCTGCTTGTGTTCCCTCTCTTGCTGTGTCTCTATCAAATAAATAAATAAAATATTTAAAGAAAAAAAAAGCTTAATTGACATAATTAGGGTAATTATTTTATGCACTTTGCATTCATGTATTATTTGTATGCCCTTTTTGGCCAAAACTGGCTTGAGGCAAAATACAATAAAAAGTATGCAACAATGTGTAAAATGGCCAAGAGCCAAAACAAGGTAATTCTCTATTAAAAATTCTTTGTATTACAAAGCACTTCAAAGTAGGGCAGATTTAAATTCCTGTAATTCATACTACAGTATGCATTTTACAAGACAAAATGGATCAACACCCTTCTTTTAAGGAATGTATGTATTAAAGTAATGTAGACCTAAAATAAAGGTTCAGTTTAAGATAGAAACTTTTCATTTTTAAAAATGCATTAATAGAGAATACATCTGGCCTTTTAGCTAATGGTAGAGGTATCTAAAATTTTGGCTTAACATATTCAAAGAACATCTCTGACTCACCATACAATTAGCTGTGGGTTCAGTACATTTCTTACAGTCCATGTGTATGTAATCTTTTATCTAAATATTTTCACACTTACCCTGTACTGTCTGAGCTGAGTATCCACACTTCACAGTTTGGAGGCATTTTTTTGCTTTTTAACTTCATCTAAGTCTTCAGCCTCTTGATCCCAGACTAATTTTTCTGATTGGCTGGATCTGTTTATAAAGAGATGAATCCATGGTAGTAAACTAATATTTCTTTTTTTTAAATTACGTTATGTTAGTCACAATACAGTGCATCATTACTTTTTAACAGAGATGGACAAGTAACAGGTGAACAAATTGTGGTTTCCTTGATATTTCAATTGTCAAGCCTAATTATTTGTTTTAATTATTATGTTCTGCTTTGACTGAGTTACTGGTGGATGAAGTAAATGAAAATGTTTTTAGTGTTTCCACTCAAGTAGTGAATTTCACATTAGTGTGAATTTCTTACCTAAGATCCAGGCTCAACATACATGTATTTGTTTATAACTCTGTCAGATTAATCCATCTGAAGTGATTAGCCTTGGCTGTGGAAGAACAAACAGAGCTATAGTTCATTTGCTATTCCCTTTTGAGAACATTGCCTGGTTCTTTGGTCTTTAGCCTGCCTAATATTTTGCATGTGTCCTAGCATAAGCATAAAGTAATAAAATTAACTTCTGTGGGTGTTTTATAGAATGATTCCTAATGTTACAGTCATGTACGTATATATACCCAAATTTACACAAATTATTCATCCAGGTTTTGATCTCCCTTATTCTCTATATTGTTATTCAGGGAGATGATACTGAAGAATCTGGGTTTTAATCTGATAGACTGTTAGAAGACTAGAACTTTAGAGAACTGCAAATAAAACTTCAAATGCAGTTTGAAATAATTAATGTGCATTTATTATCTTCCACAGGCTTAAACGTCTTATCATTCCTTCCAGATAATGGATACGCAAATGAAACTCACTATGGTCGAGTTCAGAGGTGTGGTACCAACTCTCCCCTCTTCCATGAAATAACTAAAATCTACTTTTCTTTCAGCTTTTTCCCCTCCCCAAAATTGGACTAGAACATTTCCATTATTAAATTAATTTCATGCTAGCCACTTCCACTTAGCATCAAGAAATCTTACTTTAAAATATGAGCTTGGAAGCCTAGTTATAAGACTAAAGAATTGGAATTTTATGAGAGTCAGCACTAGTGGCTATGTGTTTTTATGAATTTGGGGCTCTGAAGGAGGTCAGGAAGGGAGGAGATGCTGAAGCAGGAGTGTCTGCATGAACATTTGTGTTAGGGCCCCCAAAGCCCACCCTTTCCCCAGTATAGACATTGCATGATGGAATTCACCCTCATGAGTGAACAGTGCTCTGACCTTTCCCATGTGTATCAGAATTATTGCTGGAAGCGTCTCTCCCCACCAGACATTTTCTTCACCTTAGCTGACCATGTAGTTGATAGGTGTGTGTTTTTCTTGGTTACTTGGTAAGGAAGTATTATACATCGTAGGGTTCCAAGTCACCAGACCTCCCCATCATTTTCTACCTGAGAGAGGAGCAACCTATTTTTCATGAAGGTCCATTTACAAAGTGAAAATAAATTTGGCTGGGGAGGGGAGATGGATCTGTGATTCTTTTTTGCTTTTTATATTCAAAATCCTCAAGAGAATATTTCCAACTTAAACCACCTACTCTATTGAATAACAATGTCAAAGAGAGTAATAACACTCCCTTTAGCCACTAAGATACTAATGTGGGTGTGTTTGAGCAGTAAAGGCTGGTAGTCTTTTTTGTTCAGGCCCTGAAGTTATACAGCACTGCAGAGTCCAACAGTAAGATCATTTGGATTATCTGACTTCAGCCACAGGTTTAGAGGCAGATAATCTTATCCTTTTCCTTGACAGATGGAGAGACTGGGATTTGGTGAGCTGGGTCTAAGAAAACTAGAGTCAAGTTCATTACATTGAATGCAGCATCCCTTGAGTGCCATGGGAGATGAGCAAGGTGGGCAGTCCTCCCACAGCACCTCCATCTCCTGTGCATACAGAATCTCCTTCTGTTCAGGCAGGACCAGCAAACCACCTGATGCTGAGCAACCTCACACACTGGGTTCCCTCCAGGGCCAGATGGCAGCATGCTATCCCCCACAGGACTGTGCTCTCCAGTCTCCGTAGTTAAGACTGCCTAGCCCAGCTTGCACTCACATGCCTGAGGATTTATAAAATTACTTTGTATTTACGTTGTTGGGAAGCTACTCTGTGAAGGTGTATACATAGGTTGTGTCTTTCCATAACATCTGCTTTATTGAATCATAAAGCAATGTTAACAATTTGTAAAAGCAGGTTCAGAAGTCCAGACTCAATGACATTTCACTGTGCATTTAACTTGGCTTCATACGAGACTCACAATAGAAAGTACAATATAAAAGTCACAAGATAAAATAGGGGAAGTTAATGAACCAAATGCAAAGTCAGTCTATGAGCGCACAGCTGAGATGAGGTCTTGACCGATGTGAGTCCACTCAGTGCTTCTCTTCCTGCTTAGTACGTTCAAGCAGTGGAGGATCCCTGTTATTTTCTGAGATCAACTGGGCAGAATCTTCAGTAGCAGTTGCCTTTCTGATGAGGTCAGACATGGAAGGGTCAGCATCTGGAGAATAGAACAGTTTGCTATAAAAATCTTCCCTTTTTAAAGGAGTTTGATGAGTCTAGCCCTTCCAGACTTGATTCTACTGATCACCACTTCTCGGTTCATCCAGGCTCTCTTGTTGGTCATCACTTCTGGGTGCCACCAGGCTGAGACTTGGGTGATATTTATTCTCAGTTCATCACCCTTGTCTGCTTTCCTGATTCATGACATCACTGCTAGACATGAGTGACTCCATCTTACCTCTCCACATTATATGTAGACCCTGCCATATACATAGTCTACCTAAATGTATCCACAAATGTGCATGCTTTCCTAGAACCTCTTTACTCCTCCTTTTGTGTTTACCTCTTCCCATTCTCTTTTCACACCAGCTGCCACTCCTCAACCGACAATGTATCTTCATACCAGCTGCCACTCCTCAAGTGACAATGTATCTTCCTCCTTATTTTTCCTCATATATATATAAAATCTTCATATATGCTACACATATCTGTATTAATAATAATGGCATCATAATATACCTATTTTTCTGCATCTGGCTTTTCTTCCTGAAGAGTTCCCTCCAGAAATCCCTTTAGGTCTTCTAGCAGAGCTCCAATCCATCCTTTTTAATGGCTGCACAATATTCCCAGGTGTGAATACACATTATTTACCCAGCCATTTTCCAGTTGACAGGCGTTTCTGTGTTTCCAGTTTTTTGCCATTCCAGACAATACTGTAATAAACATCCTAATACATATTATTTTATGTATTGGTACTTTTAGTTCTACAGAATAGATTCCCAAGAATGGGATCCCTGATTGTATCTATTTTTAATTAACAGAAATCACCAGACTGCTTTCCTAAAAGCCTCCACATCTCCACTAGTAATGCACGAACGTACTCTTTGCTTTGCCTCCCTTCTAGCTTTGGCTGACAGACCTCTTTTGTTTTTGTTAGTGTGATGGATCTAAAATGAGACCTTACTGTTACTTTAATAGCACTTCCCTGAATATAAGTGCTATGTATCTTTTCACAAATTCCTTGGCCATCTGACTTTGTTCTTAGGTCATTTACCTACTTGTATTTCTTGCCCATTTTTCTATTGGATTGTTCGTCTTTTTCTTGTCAGTTTGTAAGAGCTCTTTGTATTAGGGTTGTGGCTGAAGTTGCTAAGGCTTCTCTCCCAACCCAAGATAGCTGACTAGGAGGCTTCTCTCCCTCTGTACTGTAGGGATAGTTGAAACAAGCCCAGGGGTTGTTTAGCAGAACTAGGAAGACTATGATGACCTGTGGCCACAGACGCCTGGTCACTGTTTAGATACTTAGTCTGAACAGAAGACTGTATTGAGCCAGAATGTAGCTGCGTGCGGAGGACTGAGAAGGTGAGGCAGTTCAGTACTATGCTGCCTTCCACTGGTTAAGACCTCCGAGAGTGAAGGCCTGCCAAGGCAGAGGATGTCCCTCTGCCGCTCTTGGAGGGGCAGCGCTGTGCTGGCCAACATTTATGGTGCTGCGTGTCCCTGGCTCAGATGAGGCAGTCCACTAAGTCCAAAGGATTAAGACATCAAAATCAGTGCTTCTCACTCTTGTTTCCACCTTCGCTCTGACGGCAGATGGCATTCATATATGTGGCACTCCTCTGGGCATCCCAGATTTTGAAGAAACTCAGAAACATCTTGTAGGGAGGCAAAGCATGACAGTAATTGGTCACCCCTGGCACTTTTAAGGGCACATCAGTAATGCTCACTCTCAGACTTTGGCACAGGTAAGATGATCTGTAGTTTTATATATAGTTTTCAACCCCCCAGCTCAAGAAAGCATATCAGAATGCAAAGTGACAGTCTTGATATAGAAAACCTTTAAATCTTTTAATTTATAAAAATTCAAGGACTCATAATCCTATTCTCTCCCCTTTGTGTCTATCTAATAAGAAAGGAACTCTGTAAAGAGAGGATTCTAATGTAAAAGAAATGAACTTTAAAAAAAAAAAGAAAAAATTTTAGGTGAATTTAGGTTACCAAAAACAATTTTTTATACTAAAATCTGGTCTGTTTACTAACCATAATGTTACATAACCATAATGTTTACTAAGCATAAATGTAAAAAATTATCCTTGAAAATGGTGTGTAACTCCAGTCCTCATCCTATTACTCCCCCTCCGGGACATCAGGAATTTAGTAAATCTCTTGGAGGAAATCTAGCCTTTTAATTTCCAAAGACTTTTTATACTAATTGGCCTTCATGAGGAACTACATTCAAATCAGTGCTGTATCACAAGATATGTAAATAGCTAGGGTTTTTTTTTGTTAGAAGAGGGCTGTACTTGTCTTTTTTGATGATTCTGGTAAATTTGTTACCTTTTTTCAAAATCTGATATGTTAAATGTCATGCCTGACCCTGACTAGAACAGCTCGGTAACAAGACTCTTAGCAACTGAAATAAAAGCTTACACTAAATACTACTACTATTAGAGCAACTTATTTTTCCTGTTCTTAACTGTGTCTTCCTTCATTCCCAGTGACGTTTTAAAGAGAGATTCTGAACATTTATCATCTCCACTGCTCTTGGTTCAAAACTTGACAGTATGAATGGACACAGGCTATCTCACTATGCATCTTGGCCTTGATTTCCCCCCTGAAATAAGCTCTCACAAGACCTCCAAGTCTGCGTGTTCTCTTATTATTTTTAAATTTTCAAAACAAATTTGTTTAGAATCACACATTTGGTCCTTTGTGAAGTTACACCCTGAAGAATAAACTTTACCTTTTCTATTTCTCCTTGCTTGATAGGTTATTGCTGTGATAAACCGTTTTAATAGGAAAGACTTTACAATGATGGCCCCTGGGTTGTGTTTGGATCCTTTTAACCCCCAATATTTGTTGGACAGAGCAAGAAGCTATTACTTTTCTTTATTTCCTTCCTCAATTAAAAGTATTGACAAAGGTTTTTATCTTTTAAATGTATAAAGGGGATGAGCAATATAGAAAACGGATTTGTTTTATAACTGGAGCAACTCTGACAAGGTGAGAGGAAAAAAAGAACAGGAGAGTAACGTGGTGCTAGCCAGTGTTTCTAGTATCTGTTTAGGGAGCTATTTACTGAATTTTACTCACCGCCTGCCCTTTTATTACTCCTAGCACTGCTGATGGTTCTTTAGAACTCAAATTCATGCTGCAGTGTTTCTCCGGGAGAACTGACATTGGCTGGAAACCCTGGGGCATGACAGGGACCCCCCAAGGCCCACAGGACATGGCCTACCAACTGACTTAAAGGTAAAATTTTACAAAACTGCTTTCTATATTTGTTTTCCTAAATATGTATACTTTTAAAACATTTTAGTGGTTTTTAGTACTGCCATTTTCCTCAGAAGCACATCGTTTTTAAAGTCATAAAACAAAGACTTGTATTTTGAAAAACAACGTCCTCACCGAAAGGTCTTTAAAAAGGCTGTTCGCCCGGGGCACCTACACCCATGAAGTTTAAGAAACCAATTTTCTTTCCCAAGGCTTTCTTTTCGCCTCGTTTCTACAGTCTGTCCCCTAACCCCGAGAGCAAAAGGAAGACAAAAGGAAGTTTACTCTGCAAAGAGTAACCTTTGAAAAAGAGAGCAGGGGAGACTAGTTAAAACTCGTTAGTACAGCACTGACCGGGCTGCTGCTTCCGCCTTGTTCGTATCAGCCCCTGCGAGCGGGGCACCCGTCCGATCTTGGGGAGAGCTCCCAGTCAGCGGCGGAAGGGCTAGGCAGGGCTAACATTCCCTGAGGACTAAACCGTGTAACAGGAAAAAGAAACCCAGGTACCACCCAGACCTAATAAAAAGGCGACCACCTCTGGCCACCGAAGTTGTGCGTTTGAGTGTGTGTGTGTCGTCGCGTGGCTGTCCTTACCCCTTTCTCCCTCGGAACGCAGGCGCGGCGGAGAGAATGCGGAGTGACGAGCTGGCGGCGCCCATGGAAGACACCCGCGGGCCGGACGACGCGGCCCCGGCGCCTCCCGGCCGCCTGGGGGCGCCGTACTGCGAGGCCTGGGGCTACTTTCATCTGGCCCCCGCGCGCCCGGGCCACGCCGCGGGTCAGTGGGCCACCTGCCGGCTGTGCGGGGAGCAGGTGAGCCGCGGCCCGGGCTTCCACGCCGGCACCCCGGCGCTGTGGAGGCACCTCAAGAGCGCGCATCGGCGGGAGCTGGAGAAGAGCGCCGCCCGCCGCTCGCCGCCCGCCGCCCCTTGCCCGCAGGCGCCGCCGGGCCCCGCCGCGGCCGCCGAGGGCGACTGGGCGCGCCTGCTGGAGCAGATGGGCGCGCTGGCCGTGCGCTGCAGCCTGCGTGAGCGCGAGCTGGCGCGGCGCGAGGCGGCCGTGGAGCAGGGCGAGCGCGCCCTGGAGCGGAGGCGCCGGGCCCTGCAGGAGGAGGAGCGCGCGGCGGCCCAGGCGCGGCGGGAGCTGCAGGCGGAGAGGGAGACGCTGCTGGCGCGGCTGCGGGAACTGAGCCGCCGCGAAGGCGCCTTGGCCGCCGCCTCTGTCCCGCTGCAGACCCCGCTCAAAGAAGAGCCCGAGGGAGAGAGGGACGGCTACATAATCACCAAGATCCTGCTGTAGGCTGTGGCCGCCTTCCGCCCCCAGTCCCTCCCATATCAGCGCTGCCCCAAGTGTCCCTGGACCGGCCTTACCTAGGACCTGAATCTCAGGCCCGCCGACATCTCCACCGGTGGGCCCTTGAGAAGCACTTCAGAGGCCAAAGCAAAACCAAAAATCACTAACAGCTCCGTGACACCCCCCACCCCCGGGAGCCTGGGAGCACAAGCTCCAGTGGCCTCCTTTGCTCTTGGCCTTTAGTGAGCACCGGTGCAGGAGCTGGTTTTCCTCCAACTGCCTTTGGAATGACAGCTCCAGCAACTTCGTGAGACTAGGCCATCAGAGCAGTCTTGTAGCCGGTGACTTTGAAAGGACAGAAACTTCCTCGTGTACCAAAGACTCCTACTACGTGCCTTTACACCAGCCAGGGCAACCCAGGGTAGAGGGTTCTTGGAAATTGGGATAAAGCATTTTATCCAAGAATAGTTTTACTCACTTCCCAATGAATAAATAAATCTTTGGTAATTGGTTTGCCTAGCAGGAAGTTCTGAAAATGAGGCCATTTAGCTTCCACAACGGCTCTTTACCCTGTCCTCTCTAGTGCCTCATCAGAGCAGTCTGGGAGAACCCCTATTTACTCCACTCCCTAGCTTGCAGATAGTACCAAGTGCACCGTCCTCACACCAGCTGTTTTCTTTCCGTTTCACACCCAGTGCCAGCTGTATTGAATTTCCCAACTTTGCTGCCTCACACTCCCTTACTATCAAAACATGACCTCCTCCCTCGTTGTTAGGAAGAGAACTTGGTTTCCCACATATCCACAGTCCTCGCTTCTGGGCCACAGTAGAAGGAAAGCATTCCTTCAGTCCGAGGCCATCTCTGCCTCTTTTATCTGTTTTCATCCATTTCTCTTCCACCATTACTGGACCTTTTCTCCATTACTGTTTCTTCTTTCCTCTCACTTATTCCCTCCCTTCCTCAGACTACTGTTCTTCAGTAACACCCAGTCTGCCCTTGTACTAAAAAGAAAGACTCCCCCAGCCTGGCTGCTCCCACTGAACACTATCCAAGGGGGGCCTGGTTATCTTGCTGCCTATACTTCCTCCCATACTTCAGTTCTTCACTAGTGGTCAGCTTCCCATCCTACCCTGGACCCTTAAGAAGCTGAATATGACCATTTATTTTCAGCCTTCATCTTGCTAGTACAATGAACACCACATATACCCTCCACCTAGACTGAGCAATTGTTAACATTTTGCCTTATTTGCTTTTTCGGCCCTCTCCCCCAAACACACCTCTCATTTCATCCATTAGTATTTCGGTATATATATCCTAATAGCCTCTAAAATAGTCCTTAATCAGAATTCTGCAATTGTCTCAGAACTGTCTTATCTTCTCTTAAAAAGGGGGGTCCAATCAAGGTTCATTATTATTACAACTTTGTCTCTTTTAGTCTAGAACAGCTCCTATGACGCTTTTGAAAGTTCTAGCCATCTGTCTTACAGAATGTCCTTTATTCTGGGTTTGTCTGATTGTTTCCTTAAGTCAATTTATGTACTCATTCTTGACTCATCTATCCCTGTGCCAGTGACTCCTGACCACCTCCAGCCTCGAGGTTCTTCCCAGTTCTGTCCTTCATGTCCAAACCCCTTCTGCATGTCTCCACCTCTATTTGTATATCCTGCCACTGCTGATCCAAAGGACAAATCTATTCCGTTTCACGTTCCCACCCCTTACCTAGTAACTAACATTTACTGGGCTCTTAAAATGTACAGCTACGTACTGCACATTGCATGCATTACCTCACTTTATTCTCATAGCAGCTCCCTAAGGAGGTAGTAATGTTATGCCCATTTACGGCTACGGAAACTGAGATACAGAGGCTTTAAGCAGCTTCTACAGGATCACAGCTGGTAAGTAGTAGCGTTGAGATCCAAATCCAGTCTCCACTGCCAGACATGCTGTTCCTCGCTGCTGTACTGTCTCCCTTGCTAGTCACTGAGCTGACACCAAGTTTCCTCCCTCTCATTCCAGGTTCTACTGTCAGTGACATTAACATGCACTGAGCATTCACCATCTGCCAGAGCTGTGCCAAATGCTTTACAAGAATAACTGCCTACCATAGAGCAACCCCATGACATAATTAATACTATGCCCATTTCGAAGAGGAAGAGACAGGCTTAGGGAGTTAAGCCATGTCGAGGCAGAATGGGAATTGAACTCATGTCACTGAATCCCAGGTCCCTGATCTACTGAGTCTATTTCTACAAATTGTCACACCTGTCTTCCTTCTGATACCATCTGCCAAGCTCAGGCCTCATTTATCATTCATCTGGGGTTCATCTTCCCATCTTTGTCTTCCCAACTGTCCCCTTCCTAACACTCAACTTGACCAAAGGAACTGTTCTTTTTTTTTTTTTTTTTAAAGATTTTATTTATCTGAAAGAGAGAGACACAGCGAGGGAGGGAACACAAGCAGGGGGAGTGGGAGAGGGAGAAACAGGCTCCCTGCAGAGCATGGAGCCCAATGCAGGGCTCAATTGCAGGACCCTGGGATCATGACCTGAGCCGAAGGCAGACGCTTAACAACTGAGCCACCCAGTCGCCCCCAAAGGATGTTCTAAGCCAACATTGATTATATCACAATTCTTGCTCAAAGGCCCCCCAAGATCACCCATCATTAATAAGCTTCGACTTTGTAGCCTGACATTGAAGTACCCCAACCCTGCTGCCAGTCTTATCTGTCCCCTCCCCTGCCTATACTATATGCTCCAGCCCAACCGGACTCTTTGTTCTTTTTGACATGCCCTCGTCTTGGCACCTGTATGCCTGTTTGCCCTCGCTCCACTTAAAAGGCCTCTTCAGTCTCTGAGTATGAAGAATTCCACCCATTTTCAAAGACCGAGCTCAAATTCAACTGCCTGCATGAAGCTTTCCTTGATTATTCCTAATTTAGAGATGATTCTTTACTTCTCTGGACTCCTTAGCATTTTATAATCCCTTAACACTTAGAATGTGCCATCTGGCATATAACCCTGTGGGTTCTTGTCTTCCCTCCTGCCAGACCCGAACCCTTGGGTCTATTCCTACAGTGCTTTGCATATAATAGCTGCTCAATAAATATCTGAGGCATTGAACTCAATGTGTTGAGTTTTACAAGTCAGTTTTCCCAGTTATTAATATAATTATTCATTTATCTTTAATTCTAAGTAGAAGTCATAGCAGAAAAAAATAGCCTAGAAGGAAATAGCAGTAATACTTTTTTAAGTTTTTTAGTCAAGTGTCCATTATTGCACTGTTTGGTTTGAATCCAAATTAGTATTTCACTACTAGTATGTCATTATCAGGAATGTTTTTCTTAAAACGTTTTTCATTACCCAAGTAACACAAAGGCAATGCCCCAATCTAGGAAGAAATCAGAACATCTCCCAAGACCCTGTCACCTTAGGAAAACTGTATAAACATTTTAATGTATTTTATTCTTTCGTCTTTTACAGTCTTCACATCTTCTAAAAATAGTATGTTATTTCTATTAAGTACTGAAATATAACTTCTTTATGTGGATGTATAACTTTGGCTGTATGAGGAATTTGAACACTTTAGAAGAAAGAAATCTACAAACATTACTCTTCTATTTCACCAACTGTTAGAACCAATAATATCAGCAAAGATTGACTTTTAGAATCTCCAACTGCTCACTCAAGAAAGATGACTAATGGGAGCACCAATAGCTTCTGTTTGCGAGACAGGGGGAAATAGCCTGACTAGTAACTCAGTGCTGGTGGTGAGAGTTAAACAAAGAGATTTTACTTTCTGCTTTATATAGTTCTGCACTGTTGTATTTTTTTTACACCAAGGATGAATTACTTTTATAATAAAAAATAAAATTATTTACATTTCTCAAATCAAAACTCCTGACCATTCCACTTTCTTAGGTAAAATACACAAAACCCAACAAAGACTAGTGTAATCCCCACTTTTAGAAAAGCCTAGAGAGAAATGCAGCCCTTGTCCAGTCTAACACTATCATTTGACAGAAGAGAAAAATGAGCCCCTGAGTGGCTTGCCCACTATCAGGAGATAATGGCTATGGTGGTTCACCTGACTCCAACCCCAACAGATACTGTGCCTCTTTAGCCTTAAGGGCTTCTGCTGGATCATCTGTCAAAGCCCAAGGGCTGTCAGGACCAATAAGCCAAGCTGGCCTCCAGAGAACATAGAGATGGGTTATGGGGACAGCACTGGTCTGCCTGTGACCCAGTTGACTCACAGCTGTCACTGCTGATGGGTGACAGTGACACAACTCGCCTAGATCAGCTGGGCTTCCCTGACTTCCGTGACTGGGCTTGCTAACAGAGCCACCCACATGCTGCCTTTGAGAGCAAGCACTCAGTGGCGAGGTGGATGGCTGGAACGGGGATGCAGAATGCCCTGAACCCAACTCTGAACTCCTCCCATGATGTAAAGTGGTCAGTCAAGTTAAAATTTGGCAGAGATGAGGGGGAAGCAAAGCAGGATACTGACAGCCAAAGTTGAAACAGCTAGAGCCCTTTATATACCCAAGTTGTCATCCCTGGAGCTGGAGACGGAGGAGCTGGTTTGGGCTATTTTAAATAGCTGTCCGTATCTTTGACATCTTAGGCATTCATTAAGACTGGGCTTTTGTTTTGCTGGCACTCAATAGGGAATTCTACTTTTAAAGGTTTGAACTTCTTACCTTTCCACAATCTAAATCTGCTTGTCTGCAAAATGGATGAGGTGATCATTAAGGTCCTCTTTGGATCCAACATGGTATGATTACATGCAATAGTTTAACATCAACTGACCTTTGAGTCACTGAGTTGTTTAACTGGATTTTCTTGTTCACTTTAGAAGAAATATTGACAGTAACATGCTTATTCTCAAAAAAACAAAAACAAAAACAAAAACAAAACCAGGAGTATATCAAACTTCTTCCACAGTATTGAGGTACTCACTCTATCATTCACTCCCTAGAACCGAAGATGTATGCAATGGTCATGAGTATGCTCTCTTGTACCCACTCTTTTGTCCTCATGACATAATTGTCCATATTTTACAAATGAGGCCACACATTTCAACAAGGCAAAGTGACCTGCTGAAAGACAACAGCAAATTGGAGGCTGGAGCTCAGTCCATGGATTCCAGTCATACCTGGGACCAAATTTCCTCCCAGGCTTCCCTTGTGGTCCACCTCTTCACCACTGCTATCCTGGGTGGAGTACTGACAGTTGGGTTGATGTTGGCTGCTTTCCACCCACAAGTTCTGTTGCTGGAGGTAAGCCAGACCTTAAGGAAGTGAGGCTGACCATCATATTAGTTTGCTGTTGTAGCAAATTACCACAAACCTCGTGCCTAAAAACAACACAAGTTAATTATCTTAAAATTCTGTAAGCCAAAAGTCTGAAATTGAACTCAGTGTCTGTAGTTTCATGTTCCTTTCTAGGGGCTCTAGGAGATGGTTTTATGTTTGTGGTTTTTTGTTTTGTTTTGTTTTTTGCCTTTTCCAGCTTCTAGAGGCTGCCCACATTCCTTGGCTTGTGGCCCCTTCTATCTTAAGGTCAACAAGGGCCATTCTTACTCACATTGCATCACTCTGATATCTTCTTCCACATTAAATGGACCCTTCTCCTTATTTTATGGTCTGTTGGTTAGCAACTTAATTCTATCTGCAACTTTAATTCTTCCCTGACAGGTAACATACTGATAGTTTCCAGGGATGAGGACACAGACATTTGCTAAGGGGCAAGTGTGGGAATCTATGATCTGCCTACCACATAGTATTATCCTGCCTTGCTTAGGTTTGGAGGTATATGAGAAAGGCAAAGTGATTGATGGGGAATCCCTATTTCCCAGAAATCAATACTTTAATGGGGGTCCTAATCTCCCCCCCTTTTGTAAATCTGCTTAGAGCAGGGAGTGCTCATAGACTTTTCTGAGATAGATACCTGCTAGGTGGGTGTGAAGGATGCCTCTAAGGGGAAATCAGAGGCCTCCATAGTATTGATAATTAAATATTTAAATATCTGTTCACTCATTAGGACCTGACTGACTAGGAAGGTCAAGTGGTGATGTGTGACTTGTAAGCCTTTGGAGTCAGATATGAATTAAAATGTAAGCTTTCCCCAAAGAAAAGAGCACTCAAATATTACAATTTATAAGTTGTTGAAATATTTTTTTAAGAATCTTAAGCTTCCAACCATGCATGTTACATGTCACCTTGGCAACCACCTTAATCTCTCTGAAACCCAGTTTTCTCATTGGTAAAATGGGAATAATATATACAACGATTGAATAAGATATTATTTGGGCAAATTTTGACATATAGTTTAAACTTGGTAACTATGACTTTTCTCTTATCTGAATGGGAGCTCATAACCATTCCAAAGGATCTCAGGAAGAGCAGGTTCCCTGGGATGATTCCTGAGAACGGCCGCTCACAAGCCACACAGGTTTGCCAAGTCATTTTCCTTCATGATAGATACCTGAGTTCTCAAATAAGCTAATCCAGTCAAAATTCTTTAAGACTTTTGACTATAAAGTAGTTTGACCAAAATTACAAGTCAATGTATCAAAACCTATTCATCCAACTACTTTTCCCTTCAAAGCAGTTACCTTGAAAGACTAGAGAGTTATTCCAAAAATGCTTCCATACTTAAAACATCTCTGGAACTCCTCTTCTAGGGTAGCTCTCAGAGTTTCTGGAACATTCTTAAAAACATTCTTAAGTTGGGAAATACTCATCTTTCCAGGAAATTTTTGATTTTTTGAAAAGAGCAGCCAGTTATTCAGAGCCCATTCTGGTAAATATGGTAGATGATAACCAGATTAATATTACTAGTAAATAAGGTGTATTATAATAAAGCAGTAACTATTTTTGTGTGGCTCATAAACTGGCCTTCATAGTGTTATATATTAAGGTTAAGTAAAGGTAGCATGGTCATAGTGGACATTAAGGCCCACTTTAGTGGGTTTATGATGTGAATTAATTCAAATAGCACTGGGAGTCATTACATATTTAAATAGTATTAAATGTTTCTTTTTATGAAAATTTTAATTACGACATTCTCTGAAATCTGATTTCATAGTACTAAAATAAAAGCTTTAAGGAAAAGCATTAAATGCTAATGAAAGCTTTATTATTTCAGTATATATTCTCCCAGGCCTTTGGTCAAGGTAAGTAATGATCAGATGAAGGAGTTGGCAACCTTCCTGGCCTCTACAGTCTACTAGCAACTGAAGGCTAAGTAACACACTCACATGTTTAAATATATTGAATAATATTCTACCAACTTATTCCTCTCTTTGCTTTCTGGACAATGAAATATGATGGCATCATAACACAGATGAAGAAAGCTAGCTTTTTGTTGGAAGAATTTCTGAAAAGTCATTCTTACTCAAGCAGGCAAAAGTCATCGTTTGCCTCCATTCACATTAACTTCCCCAAGTGTGTCTGCTTCTCATTCTCCAGGAACTTTCTGATTTACATGTTCTCCATCAATTCCAATTTCCAATGACCTGATTCATGTTGCCTTTTTTTTTTTTTTTTTTTTTTTTTAGTACTTCAGTGATCTATTGTTCAGACTCAGAACACAAAAGCCCAGTATTTGAGCAGGCAGAGTCCATACTGTTCACAGGTAACTAGAGATACATAACTGAATGAAAGGCTGCAGCATCAGTAAGGTTTTACTGTTGTCTACACATTCAAAACCTTGAATAAACATTTTTTGAAGGCAGAGTTTATAAGATTCCCCTAAAAAGGTCTGGTTTAGGAGCAGATGTGAAACATTTGAAAAACAAAAACTGGGGCGCCTGGGTGGCTCAGTGGGTTAAAGCCTCTGCCTTCGGCTCAGGTCAGGATCTCAGGGTCCTGGGATCGAGCCCCGCATCGGGCTCTCTGCTCAGCAGGGAGCCTGCTTCCTCCTCTCTCTCTCTTAAAAAAATCTTAAAAAAAAAAACAACACAACAAACTGTTCCTTCCCCAAGAACTCTGGCTTTTGCAAAAACTTTGAAATGAACAGAAACTGTTTTGGATTAATGCTCTGGACTATCAAGGCCTTCATGTGACTGCTTGGCCTTTTCATGCTACAAATATTATCCAAAAATAAATGTAAGCTCCAAGATTACAGGGAGTCTTGTTCCATTTACTACTGTATCCCAAGCGCCTAGCATAATGCCTGGACTTTATTAAGTTCCTCAAGGAACTTAAAATTCAGCAGATATGCTGAATGAACGCATGCTGTTCGAAGATTTTATTGTCTGAAATCAGTCCGTTTTGCAGTTCTCCTACAGTTCTCCTGCTCCTACAGTGTACTGAGAGCCAGGGTGGGCCTGCTTGATGTCCCTATCACCTTCTCCAGATGGTTTCATTTCCAAAGTCATGCGGAATCCACCCCTTCTTTGAGGAAGACCTCAAAGTTCCACCGACAAGACCTTCTACCCTTTATCACTATAATCTACTAGTCTCCTGCTCATTCTGCAGTACTAATTAGTAAATGTCCCTCCTATCATCACCTGAAGGATGAAGAACGCATCCACTTACTCACCCCACCCCGTCCTGACTTCCTCTAACTTCAGAAACCACCATACCTACTCCAAGATGCTTCTCCTACAACTGCGCCCTTACTATTGGTAGCATGGCATAACAACACTAATAACTGCTAATATGTAAGGGCTTATTATGCACCAGACACTGAACCACATAGGCCTTATTTCATTTAAACTTCCCAATAGCTGCATGAAGACAAAGTATAGAGGTTTAAACAAATTTTAAGCATCGCTCAGCTCAGGAGTGGTAGAGCTAAAATGCGAATCCAAATCAGCCAGGCTCCTTAGCCTGCTCTTAATAGTGCACTGGAATGAAAAGAATCAAGATTTAAGCCCTAGCTCTGCCACTGTGCCACAGAAACTTTTTGATTTTGAGCAAAATAAAAACCTTTCCAAACCTCAGTTTTTTTGATTCATAAAATACTGGCAGGAATAAAGAAGATAATGTATGCTAAGTGCTTAGCAGAGCATCGGACATGCTACAGATGTGGGTTCCATCCATCCTACCAACACGTGCTCTTTGAGCACATCATAAATATCGAATGCTGTGACAGGTATGGAAGATACAACAGTGAATAAGACCGAAATGGTCTCTGCCTTCACAGGTCTGCACAGCTCCTGATGGGTGCTCAGTAATATCTGATAGATGGAAAAAGCCCTCAAGGAGGTCTGTTAGCCTCCTTCAATCAGCCCCTCTTCAATCAGCCAGTTATTCTGATATAAAGCAATCTAGTGAGAATATTTCACTGCTTAAAACCTTCAGGAATTCCACAACTGTGGAAGAGATAAAATCCAAATTTCTTTTTTTATTATTATTTTCCTAAAGTAGGCTCCACACCCACTGTGAGGCTTGAACTCACAACCCTGAGACCAAGAGTTCTATACTCTACCAACTGAGCCAACCAGGAGCCCCAATCCAAATTTCTGAACACAATATTATAGCTATAGGTATGTGGTTCAGTTCCCCTCCCCACCAGCTCCTCTTTAAGGCGTGAAATTCTTTCTACGTAAGAAATCTGGAAGTCAAATCAACATAGACTAATTCTGGTAACAGCGTGAGAACTGGAATTACCAATTTGGCATCCTAACCCTTTCCCACTCCCATCACTTATTCTCACACACACACACAGGCACTCGCATACATACCCACCTACCCACAGCTCCTTTAAGACAATGCCATGGGTTCTGTCAAACCATCTGAAAACCAAATTTTAAATCCGGGTGTTTCTAATTGTAGAACACAACCTATCAGGGGATTATGAAATCAATTTAGTGGTTGGAATTAGTGATTTGGAAAACAAAAATAAAGAGTACATTATGTGAACTAACAGCTAAGTATTGGTATATAAAACCTGTTACAGGGGAGCCTAGGTAGCTCAGCCCATTAAGCGATTGACTCTTGGTTTTGGCTCATGACCTCGGGGTCCTGGGATTAAGCCCCACATCAGGCACTGTGCTGAGCGTGGAGTCTCTTGTCCCTCTCCCTCTGCTCCTCTTCCCGCTCTCTCTCAAATAATAAAATCTTAAAAAAAAAAAAAAACCTGTTATAAATGCACATACAACATACTTATGTTCTGAGCCATGATATAAACTATATTTCTTAACATGGACCATGGTCAAAATGGTTTGAAAACCATTGCTTCACACCCTCTGTGTAGCTAGCCTCAGTTCCTTCTATGCTTCCTCAGTCACACAAAACTCCATCTGCATCAAGCCACTTGCAATTCCCCAAACCCAGCTCATTCTTTCACTGCTTGCCTGTAAGCTATAACCCAGGCACAGTGCTAGGCGCTGGGAATACAGCTGAGAGAAAAACCAAGGTCTTGCCCATATGGCACTTAAGAATCTAGACAGACAAATGCTATAGTCTCTGTGACCCAAAGTAAACAATCTACATGAAACAAATATGGATTCCCAAGAACATTTATCAAAGGCAATTGATCAGTCTAGGGGACAAGGGATGCACCCCTGAAGGGAATTAGCACAGATCTAAATGTCAGAGTTACCTAGGTAAGAGGGTACAGGAAGAGCAATGTAGACATAACAGAAGTTCAGTGGCCCTAGGATAGAGAGGGTGTAGCATGATTGAGGAACTAAAAAAAGGCCAGTGTGCTGAAGCCTGACAGCAAGTAGGAGTGATAGGAGAGAGGACGGGAAAAACTGGCGGTGACTAGACCAGGTAAGGTGTTATGGGCCAGGATTACTCCTCAGAGTAATGGGAAGCCACAAGAGGTTTTAAGTAGGAGATGACGAAAGAGGTGCTCTGTGAAGACACTGTGTCCGCAGTGTGGAGGACAGACTGAAGGGAAGACAGAAGTTGGAGATGTATCCTGGTGAAGACAACCTGAAGTCAAGGGAATGTAAATGGTAAATGAAATGCGGCACAGGAGAGTGAGGAAAATGCCTGGGGTTGAGCCCTGAAGGCCTCTCCACTTCCAAGTGTTATATTCCTACCTATTATAAATGTGTATGAGCACACATAGGTAAGTGCACAATTATACTTGCTTCAAAGGTCACATACAGAAAAAAAAATGTGAAAGTCGGCTCACTTCTTTAGCAATTAGTATTAACAATTTGACGTGTACCCTTACATTTTTTTAAAAATGAGATCAGGCTATACACACTTTTCTACAATCTGCTTTTTCAAGTCAGTGATGTAGTGAGAATATTCTTTATCAGGATATAGATAATTCTAACTAACACATATGAATGGTTTCAAAGTATTACATAGTAGGACTGCAAAAAATTTAACCAATCCCACAGAATTCCCACTGATGGATAGTTGAGCTATCTGGGCCCGTTACCTATCCATTCAATAGCCTCTGTCCTCTTTCCACCTTTCCGCCTTATTCACTGAACCCTGATTTTGTTCCAACAGCAACATGTTCAGCCCCACATGATGGTTTGTGATTGTCCAAGTAAGACCATCCTGTTGCCCACCTTTCCAACTTCCCTTGCAACTATGGGTAGTCACATTATCAGATTCTGGCTAATGACCCTAAGGAGAAGTTTGCTATGAGTTTCTGAGTAAGCCTTTACCTTCCTGGTAAAACAGAACACAAATATTGCTCTCTTTTCCCTTTCTTCCTGTTTTGGACATGAATATAATGACAGAGGAGTTCCAAGTCATGTGCAACTATAAGGCCGTAAACCAATGCCAAGATTAGTAAAACAGAAAGGCAGAGAAAAAGCCTGGGCTCTGATACACATATACACACACATAAACACTAACTCATTTTAAAGAATCCAAATTGTGTATATATTTCCACTTTAAAGTCTGAAAAAGTAAAAGTGTTTCAGATTAAAGATTCAGAGCAGAGATATAAGTGATGCTCTACAAAAATAAGAAGCATGCTTAAGACAAGATGATAGGGAAACACTGCGAACACCTTTAGGTCTTGGGTCCAGAAATGCCTTGCTGGCTCCCTGCCAAGCACATCCCTCTGTCCTGCAACTTGATGGGATGACCTTTCTACACAATCTCTGACAGCTCTTGCTTTCCCTTATTTGAGATTTCTAGCTTCTTTTACGAGCTCTTGGAAAATGTGCCAAATTAAGACATAATCTTTTACACAAGAAGTTGGAAGGTATCTGATTTGGCTAAGTGATTAAATTTCATAAGAATAAAAATGAAACACCAGAATAAAAACTTTTAAAAGTCTGGGTAGCTCAGTTGATTAGGTATCTGACTTCGGACTGGGCTGTGATCTTTGGGTCCTGGGGTAGACCCATGTCCGCCTCCACATTCAGCAGGGAGTCTACCTCTCCCCCTCACCCCACTTGTGCTTTCTCTAAAATCAATAAATAAAATCTTTTAAAAAATTAAAATAACAATAAAACCGGGGGGGAATCCTCTTTTTGAGAAAAAGTGCTACCTAGCTATTTAATTCTAAAAAACAACTTCTGTTAGCTTACTTTAATGTTTACGATTTCTCAAATTTTGCCAGCTTCTCATGTTCTGATAAAAATGAAAGATGTTGGATTTCTCAGAGTTCAGCAACCTGTAGCTCCACTTAAACCCTTAGGGCTTCTCCCTCTCCCTCATCCCCCCTGCTCATGCTCTGTCTTTCAAATAAAGAAAGTCTTAAAAAGGGAGGGGGGGTCACCTGGGTAGCTCAGTCGTTAAGTGATTTCAGCTCAGGTCATGATCTCAGGGTTCTGGGATAGAGCCCCACATCAGGCTCCAAGCTCAGTGTGCTTCTCTCTACCACCCCCCACCCCACTCTGTCTCTCTCTCTTTCTCTCAAATAAATAAATAAAATCTTAAAAAAAAAAAAACCAACCTTAAAGTCTACTACAATAAATTTATACTGTGTGAATAAATAATTAAAATGAGACACAAAACAATTTTATGTGTAATCCAAATTGTACATAATTCACATCTTTGCTTCTAAACAAACAGAAGCTTACATCTCCATACTACTTTTACAGTTTACAAAGTGCTTTTATATACATCTTCTCATTTTCTATTCAAAAGACATGAGAGATAAATATTATTCTTATTTCACAAATGGAAATAGACCCAGACATTATTCAGTCCTTTAACCACCATACAGTATAGCCCTGAGACTTTAGATCTGCAAAGGGTTTTAATCACGCAAACATCAAATATATTTCAATTTTTATCACCATTTTTAAGTCTCCATTTTCTTAACAAAAGAAAGCAATGAAAAAAGGCTTCCACAATCTAATAATAAAAATGGGAAATATTATAAACACAGTGTATACTTTACTTAATGAGTGAAATCTACCACAGTTCTAATTTGGGCCTCCTATATTATTACCTATATACAGGGCACCAGTACCAAAACCATATTTAAATGAGCAATTTTTTTCTATTTTAGAAAAAAGAATGCAGAACATTCCTGTTGCCTTCAAGTTTAATGTATATATGTAAGTGTCAGGGTGTGTAGGTGAATAGGAAGGATACAAAAAAATACTTTTTGCAGATTTGGAGTTATAGGACCTCTGATTATCCCAGCTTAGACACACAGAGTCTTGACAATTCATTTGGTCTACGTCTCATCTTTAGTAATGTATTTACTTTTCTTTCCCCACCATGCCCTTTTCTTCCTAAGTACCCTGTACGAATCAGAGTAGAAATTCCAGCACGTAGCCTTTCTTTCTGAATTATCTTCCCCATTATATAATTTTTTTCAGAATTTTCTTTTCCTATTTCTAAATCTTGAAGACATTTCTTTAGAGTAGATGAGGGAGCTATAGCTTCTATTCACTTCCAGAAAAGAGTCTATTTCAGCATAATTTCTCAGCAAAAACTGAGAGAAAAGTTGGACAGAAAGGAACAGAACAGTGATAGCCGGCAGAGCAGCAACATCTGCACTCTGAAAGCTGCACTGCAGTTCTCTCCGAAACTGCAAGTTATCCTGGTGTTACTGCTCTGCCAACTGGAAGAGGAAAATTCTGGCTGGTCCTGAGTTCAAGGCAGACCAATATGTTTAAAACACTGATTCAAGGAATCACCTTCTTGATGTTATAATGTTTTTATTGCATTTGAAGACATTTTCAACAAATATCTTGTGTTTGAGGCCTTGGCTAGGCAATCCTTTAGCAGTAGAAATCAGATTTCTCTGGCACAACTCCATTGCCAGCAATGGGATTTATCAAAACTATAAATACCAGCACATGGAATATTTCAATACTGTACTCAATTGCTCATATCTAAATATTTCAGCTATAAAACAAACCAAATGTAAATGCTTTATAGTACAAATCAACAAATTCTTCACAGAAGAAAACAATGAAAGACTAATTTTCTATAACATATCACCTGTTCATTAGTTCTCCAATTATATTACTTAGAATATTTCAAGAATAATAAAACTTATGCACCACTATCCCTGTGTTCTCAACATTTTTTATCTAAGTTCTAAAGGACATAAACAAGGATGCATATAATCAGATTTGTTTTTATAAATTTTTGATGTTTCTCTTGTTGCGTATCTTATAATAATGAATACATGGAGACAAGGACAAATGTACATTTAAATCATTACTGATTATATGAATTTTGCTTAAATGGGTCTTATAAATGACAAGATAAAATAACAGTTTGATAAGCTCAGCCGTGCCCTGTGAACTTTAGTCTGCTCACAGCATAACCTAATTACTATTTATTAATTTTAAAAAAATGTTTTTTTAAAAGCTGCAAACCACAGTTTATTACACATATCTGAATCATGAGGGGGTAAATTAAGATACAGTTCCCTCATGCCACCAACTCATTTGGAGGGAAAAGTTCTACAATAAAATAAGAGTTTATAAACTCTTTATAAAAAAAAGCTTGAATTGTGTTCTATGACTAACCTTTATTCTATGGTCCCTTTGACCCAAGGGACGGTTCCTGGCACATCTTTTTGAGATTTAGTTTCTGGGAAGTTTTCAGCAAACCTCTCTCGTGCTTTCTCCCAATTCTTTTTGCTCTTGTTTTGGAGAATGTGAACATCTTCAATCGAAGATGGTTTGCTGGTCCCCAAGCCTGCATGTGTTCGCCGAAGTTGAAGCTGGATCTGTTACCAAAAGTTGAGCAGAGGATTTACTATAGAGTCTAAATACACTGAAATTTGCTATACCCAACTTGGTACTTTAATTCTTTGATTTACAAAGACTGATGCAAAAGATAAACCTGTCAAATCTATCAAACACATGCAGGAATGCACACATGATTCTATACAGAACTTCAAGTCATTCATCTCCATTGTCTTGCTTATCAGTAACTACAGCTGACACTGTACAGAAAACAGAGTACTCCTTAAAGAGGAGCCACCAAATTTCACCGAGATGCCACAGAGGCTGCCGTCCCACCCTAAGAAGAAAAGGCAATGGATATACTTAAACCTATTGCTGCTCTAGCCTTGCCTAAGAAAGTGAAAGCGGAGATTAAACATGAAGAGTCATAAAGAGAGGAAGGTCTGGCTAGCTCAGTTGATTAAGTGACCAACTCTCAGTTTTGGTTAAGGTCATGATCTCATGGGTCGTGGGACTGAGCCTGGCATTGGGCTCTGCATGTACATGCTGTCTAAAATCAATCAATCAATCTTAAAAAATAAATAAATAAGAACCACAAATAGAACTTGATTATTTTCATAAGATGAGGGGCAGGACTTCTGATTGTTTTGAGAACTATTAAAAGCTACCGGTGCTGAGTGCCTACTGTATGCTGGGCACCATATTAAGGGCTTTAGCTTCACTTTGGAAATACCCCTTGGAAAACAGTTCTTATAATCCCCATTTTTACATATGAAAACTGAATTCCAAACCTGCCCTAAGTCACACAACTAGTAAGTGATAGAACACCTATTCTAACAAAATAATTCTATTTTGTAGGTTTGGCTATAAAACCCATGTTCTTCTCATTGTACCTCAATAAGTGAGAAAATTCACATTACCCTCACACTGATCCATCCATTATTTCCTTAGGTACCAGATAATTATAAAAAAAAATTCTTTAGGAGCGCCTGGGTGGCTCAGTTGGTTGAGCGACTGCCTTCAGCTCAGGTCATGATCCTGGAGTTCCGGGATCGAGTCCTGCATCGGCCTCCCAGCTCCACGGAGAGTCTACTTCTCCTTCTTTCTCCTCGCTCATGCTCTCTCTCACTGTTTCTCTCTCTCAAATAAATAAATAAAATCTTAAAAAAAAATTCTTTAATCATGTTACCTTGTAAGGTTTTTGTAAAAGATAATCTAAACCTCTGATGAACCATGGGGACTGAAAAATTAATCAGTGCATTGTTTTCCCAGACACTATTCCCTTTACTGCTTGTTACATGACCTGATTCTTAAATCTAAAAGAGATACAGGATCTGCCTGTTTGTAAAGTAACACTGTGGGGGCGCATGGATGGCGCAGTCGGTTAAGCGTCTGAGTCTTCATTTCAGCTCAGATCTGTGACCTTAGGGTCATGAGATGGAGCCCCAAGCAGGGCTCTGTGCTCAGTGGGGAGTCTGCTTGAGATTCTCTCTCTTCATCTCCCTCTGTCCCTCCCCTGCTTGTGCTCTCACTCTCTCTTAAATGAATAAATCTTTAAAGAACAAAACAAAACAAAACAAACCCAGAAAACAAAAACAACAGAAAACAATACACATATATATATATATATATATATATATATATATATATATATATATATGCATATATATATATGCATGCGTGTGTGTGTATGTGTGTGTATATTGGGTAACTATGAATGCCACAAAGACAGTAATCATGTCTATTTGTGCTTGATACTATATTCCTGGCACTAAGGTACAAAGCAAGTACACAATAAATGCATCTGCTGTACGAATAAAGAATGAAAGAAAACACACATCTTACCGGAATTTTCATTCCTCCACCATCCTTCCCTAGGCCCTCTCCTTTTTTCCAACCCATCTTCTCCAACATCTTCCGACCTTTGTTGCTATCAGTAATTTCACTTTAAAGGAAATTAAGAAGATAGTTGATTTTGAAAAGGCCATGTAGGTCACATTTATAATAAACTAATAAATTAAAAGTAACTGGTACAAATACTATAGAAAACTGTTTGGCCTACCTAATACAGTTAAATAAATTCTCTTATATATACTACTTAAAAGAAAAACATACTGGTGCACCAAAAAAAAAAACCATGTATAAGAATGTTTCTCTCGTGGGCACGTGGGTGGCTCAGTTGGTTAAGTGACTGCTTTCAGCTCAGGTCATGATCCTGGAGTCCTGGGATCGAGTCCCACATCAGGCTCCCTGCTCGGCAGGGAGTCTGCTTCTCCCACTGACCTCGCTCCTCTCATGCTCTCTATCATTCTCTCTCCCAAATAAATAAATAAATTCTTAAATTAAAAAAAAAAAAAGGAACGTTTCTGCCACAAATCTAATAACTTTAAGTTGGAAATAACCCAGATGTCTATCAATGGTAAAATGTATATATGGTGGCATATTCATGTAAGAGAATATTATAGTACTGAAAATAAAATGTACCTAACAAAGTAATGTTGGACAAAAAGAATATAGACACAAAATAAATATTGAATTATTCCATATATTTAAAATTCAAAAACAAGTGAAATTAATCTATTCCTATTGGAAGTCAGGAAAGTGGTTGTCTTAAGGGAGGAAACAGGAATTAGTGATCAAGAGGGGACATTAGGAGAGGGCAGGTTTCTGGGGATTACTGATCATTTTCTATTTCTTGACCAAGAAATGTATACTCTACAATGTGTTAATCTTAAAATATGTTATTGATAATGATACTTACATTTGTATATTTTTATGTACATAAATTATACACCAATAGGAAAATAAAAGTAAAATTAAACAAAACTCTCATTCACTATTTGCATTTTGTTCTATGATTTTATGTTCTGCTAGTTGAAGGATATTTTAATTTTATGTTCCATCACACTGTATTTTCAGTTCTACAAAATATGTTAAATTAGATCAATAACAGTAAACCAAGCAATGCCAGACCAATGTATTTCATTTTTTATTTCTGCCTCCTAATTTAACTCTGTTATCTTTGTATTTTCCAACAATTATATAAAAATATTAAACTTAAAAAAAATCATGTTGTTATATATCTAATTCATAATGCTGTATTTCATCAAGGTTGATGGATGCAAGATGCACTATTTTATGTACCATGAAGAAAACACTGCTGTCATATATATGTAACTAAAACTCTAACCAAGTAGTATATTTTAGAATTAATAAAATACATTTAATCAAAGTTTATGGTTAGTTGTCAGTCTTATACAAAAGATTTAAATTCTAATTAAACCCTGAATTTATATTCTGGAAAAAAAATGTAGCTAGTATATGACTAAATGCAGAAATATGGCCATATCATATACGCCACAACACATTTTTCATGTTATCAGTACTACTTTACCAAAAGAAAAAAACTGAACCAAAGAAAAATAAGAAAAATAGTATTTCAGAGTCAACAAGAACAAAAGTAGGTGAGTACTAAAATAATTATAAAAAATATCCCCCCAAAACACAGTTCATACTAATTTCTTACTAGTCTAAACTTTAAAATACCTAGTAAATAAAAAATATGTTCACTCAGGGGCCCCTGGATGGCCCAATCAATTAAATGTCCAGCTCTTGATTTTGGCTCGGGTCATGAGCTTGAGCCCTGCACTGGGATCTGTGATGGGCATGGAGCCTGCTTGAGATTCTCTATCTCCCTCTCCCTCTTTCCCCCACCCCCCCACCAGACTCATGGCTCTCTAAAAAAAATGTTCACTCAAGGGCATGGCTAGAATGTTAGGTATGTGTATATATGTCTGTTTAAGTATTAGTACTTTCATATATGCTAAGTAATCTTCTAGGGAATGGAATTCTAATTAAAAGAAAATGTAAATAGAGACAGTATTTCCATCTTGTTAAGAACCATTCCTTTAAAGACTAATTACCAGTATATATAGTCCTATAAGTCATACTTCTCTAAGAATGTGATTACAGTACAAAGAATGTTTTGAGAAATTAAAACTTAGTACTCACGAATGAACAGATGCAGGAGCATCATCTCTTTGGAAAGTCCCTTCACTTCCGATCTGCTCCCTCCGTTTTCCAGCTCTATCTTTGTATTTTGGATTCTTCAATGCCTTTTCATCTTCATAGTCTGTATTCTTTATAAACATGAAATATTCATTGAAGAAAACAAACTGATACATAAAAATGAACTGTCTGTGTATTTGCTTTACTTGGCAAATACGGTTCAATGTAGTCTCTATTAAAACAACAAATTAAAACAGGCTATGACATAAATTAAGACAATTATGTTAGAGTATGCTATTTTTATTCTATCTCCTTTGGAAGGTTTATATTACTTCAAGTTGTAGAACATAAACTGCGTATAGAAGATAATATAAATCACATATAAATTGTAGTATGTAATCACATAAGTGAATATATAGTACATTTTAATATTGTGTATGCATATTCTCATCAACTCCTGGGTTTGGCAAAACATTGACGACTTCTTTTCTCTAAGGAACTGAAAGTTCCAACAAACCTAAAATAGGTGTTATTCCTTAGGAGGGAAAAAGGTAGAAAGTGTTTAAAAAGTGGAAAAGAGGGACGCCTGGGTGGCTCAGTTGGTTAAGCGGCTGCCTTCGGCTCAGGTCATGGTCCCAGCGTCCTGGGATCGAGTCCCACATCGGGCTCCTTGCTCAGCGGGGAGCCTGCTTCTCCCTCTGCCTCTGCCTGCCACTCTGTCCGCCTGTGCTTGCTCTGACAAATAAATAAATTAAAAAAAAAAAAAGTGGAAAAGAGCAGGTACTCTTTTGCCATGGCAATTAAAATAGATTTTTGCTTTGATATAGCTCCATTTATATGATTAGTCAGCCACTCAAGAAATATTTACTGAATAAAAAGTGTGGTATGCAAAGAACTTTGTAATCCCGGAAGGCAGACACATATGCTTTCAGTATGTTATTGTCTGACTGGTTCAACAATAAGAGTATGCACAAGATACAGCAGTGGCACAAAAGCAGAGGTAGTCAATTTCGCTTGGGGCTTCAGAGAAGGCTTCTTTCTCTTTCCCTTTCTTATGACTTGTTGATCTTTATATAAATCCCTGAAAGATGCTAGGGAATGTTAATAAAATTCAAGGTAAGTACCACAGAAATTTTTACTTAATTTTTATTTTAAGGGAAAAGAAAAATATAGAACCACCAACCCTAATGGGTTTCCCCCCAGAAGACAAGAGAGTTAAAACTTTTGAGAAAACATTTTATCCTCTCCTTATTATCTTCTATTTTCCTCCCAAATTAGCCCCTCAACATTTTTTCTATTATGATTTTTCCTACTGTGAAAGTTAACAACAACAAAAAAAAACAATTCTGCAGAAAAATATGTTATTCTGGCAGCATTTTTTCCCCACAAATTCATGAAGTTTAAAAACCACTGGACAAATGCACTTAAGCCCTAGATTCCAGGGACATGTGGCTGGCTCGGTCAAAAAAGCATGCAACTCTTGATCCCCATGGGGGTCATGAGGTCAAGTCTCACGTTTAGTGTAAAGATTACTTAAATAAATACAAAATAAATAAAATATAAAAAAATTAAAAAACCTAGATTCCATAGCTAATTCTGCCACTTAGCAGCTGAGTGACCCTTAGCTTAGGTCCTCAAATGTAAATGGAATGCTAATTACCTTACTCATCTACTTTTTTAAAAATGTTACTGTGGGGGTGCCTGGGTGGCTCAGTGGGTTAAGCCTCTGCCTTCGGCTCGGGTCATGATCTCAGGGTCCTGGGATCAAGCCCCACATCGGGCTCACTGCTTGGCAGGGAGCCTGCTTCCTCCTCTCTCTCTCTCTACCTACTTGTGATCTCTGTCAAATAAATAAATAATATCTTTTTAAGAAATAAATAAAAATGTTGTTGTGATAATTAACAATACATAATATGTTACACATAAAATACACAGATATGTCTGAAATTTGTATATACCTTTGAAACTATCACCATGATCAAGATAATAAATAAATCTGTCTCCCACAAAAGTATCCTCAACCTTCTTTGTAATCCACCCCTAGAGAGCCTTCCTTGCCTCTCTTGTATCCAGGCACCCACTAATCTTTCTATCATGATATGCTAGTTTGCTCTCCTAGAATTTTATATAAATGGATGTATACAGCACATATACTCTTGTTGTCTGGCTTCTTTCTCTCAGCATAATTATTTTAGGATTCATCCTATATTGCAGCCTGTATCAATAGCTCATTTTTTTATTGCTAAAGAGTATTTGACCATATAGATATACCATAATTTGTTTATCCATTCATGATAGATACATGAGTTTTTTCCTATTTCTGGTTACTAGAGAAAGAGCTGCTAATAACACAATGAAATACCACTTCGCATGGAAGGGAATGGGTAGTATGCAAAAGACAAGAAATAAGAAGTGTTGCTGAGAATGTGGAGAAAAGGGAATCCTCACGCACTGTTGGTTGGAATTTAAATTAGTGCAACTACTATGGAAAACAGGATGGGGGTTCCTCAAAAAATTAAAAATGGAAATACCACAAAATCCAAGAATTCCACCACTGTACATCTGCCCAAAGAAAATGACAAGACTAATATGAAAAGATACAAGCACCCCTATGTTTACTGCAGCATTATTTACAATAGCTATGATATGGAAACAGCCCTAGAGTTCATCAAGAGATGAATGGGTAAAGATTGATGTACAGGGGTGCCTAGGTGGCTCAGTAGGTTAAAGCCTCTGCCTTTGGCTCAGGTCATGATGATCCCAGAGTCCTGGGATCGAGCCCCTCATTGGGCTCTCTGCTCAGCAGGGAGCCTGCTTCTCCTCCTTCTCTTTCTGCCTGCCTCTCTGCCTACTTGTGATTTCTGTCAAATAAATAAATACAATCTTTAAAAAAGAAAAAAAAGATGGATGTGGTGTACACACACACACACACACACACACACACACACACACACAGGAATATTAGTCAGCCATTAAAAATGACATCTTGTGTTTTGGGACAACATGGATGGACCTAGAAGTTAATATGCTAAGTGAAATTAAGTCAAGAGAATGACAAATGCATCATAACATCACTTATATATAGAATCTAAAAAACAAACAAAAACTAGCAACAGAGAACTAGAATACATTACAAGCTGGTGGTTGCCAGAGGGGAGGTGGGGAAGTGGGCAGGTGGGGGATGTGCAAAATAGGTGAAGGGGTTTAAGAGATACAAATTTCCAGTCATAAAATAAATAAGTTAGGGAGGTAAAAAGTACAGCATAGAGAATACAATTAATAATATTTTGAACCAAAAAAAAAAAAGATTTTGGGTAACATTATATGGTGACAGATGGTAACTCTAGTTACTGTGGTAAGTATCATGTAATGTACAGAACTGTCAAGTCATTATGTTTTCCATGTGAAACTGACACAACACTGTATGTCAACTATACTTTGGTTAAAAAAAAAATAAAAAAAATTTTTTTTTAAAGATTTTATTTATTTGTCAGAGAGAGAGAGAGAGAGCACGAGCACAGGCAGACAGAGTAGCAGGCAGAGGGAGAGGGAGAAGCAGGCTCTCTGTCGAGCAAGGAGCCCGATGCGGGACTCGATCCCAGGACGTGGGATCATAACCCGAGCCAAAGGCAGCCGCTTAACCAACTGAGCCACCCAGGCGTCCCAAAACTAAAAAATTTTAAAAAAGGTTTTCAAAAGAAAGAAAAAACCATCATAAACATTTGTTTCTAAGTCTTTGTATGAACATATACTTTCATTTCTCTTGGGTAAATATGTAGAACAGTGAATCACATGGTAGGCATACATTTAACCTTCAGAGAAACCACTATTTTCTTTTTTTTTTTTTTTAAGATTTTATTTATTTGATAGCAATCACAAGCAGACAGAGAGGCAGGCAGAAAGAAATAAGGGGAAGTAGGCTCCCCGCCGAGAAGAGAGCCCGACGAGGGACTCGATCCCCGGACCCTGAGATCATGACCCGAGATGAAGGCAGAGGCTCACCCACTGAGCCACCCAGGCGCCCCAAGAAACTACTATTTTCCAAAGCAACTGCACCACTTTATATTCTCACAAGCACTATATGAGAATTCCAGCTTCTCCATGTGCTTACCAACATTTGATGCGGACAGTCTTTTTACTTGGTTTTAATTTGCAACTTCCCAGCAATACTAGACATCTTCTCAAGTGTTTAGCTGCCATCTGTACATCTGCACTGGTGAAGTGTCTATTTAAATCTTCTGCTCACTTTATTATTATTTTTTTTTCAGATTTTATTTATTGGGGCACTTGGATGCCTCAGTCAGTTAAGCATCTGCCTTCAGCTTAGGTCATGATCCCAGGGTCCTGGGATCCAGCCCTGCATCAGGCTCTCTGCTCAGCAGGGAATCTGCTTCCCTCTCTCTCCGTCTGCCCCTCTTCCCTGCTTGTTCTCTCTCCCTCACTCTCAATACCTCTTTAACATTTTACTGAGAGAGAGAGCAAGCACAAGCAGGTGGAGGGAAAAGGAGAAACAGACTCGCTGAGGAGCAGGGAGTCCAATGTGGGGCCCAATCCCAGGATCCTGCAATCCTAACCTGAGCTGAAGGCAGACACTTAACCAACTGAGCCACCCAGGCATCCCCTTTTTGCTCATTTTTTTAAATTTAAAGATTTTACTTATTTATTTGAGAGAAAGACAGAGAGGGCAAGCATGAGCAGGGGAGAGGGGCAGTTGGAGAGGAAGAAACAGGATGCCTACTTAGCAGGGAGCCCAAGGCAGGGCTCAATCCCAGGACCCTGGGATTATGACAGGAGCTGAAGGCAGCTGCTTAACCAATTGAGCCACCCAGGTGCCGCTCTTTTGCCCATTTGTAAATTATTTTCTTATTAACGGGCAGAAGACATGAATAGACATTTTTTCCAAAGAAAACATCCAGATGGCTGACAGGCACATGAAAAGATGCTCAACATCACTCATCATCAGGCAAATACAAATCAAAACAAGATACCACCTCACAACCTGTCAGAACAGCTAAAATTAACACAGGGAACAGATGTCTGCGAGGATGTGGAGAAAAGGGAAACCCTCTTACACTGTTAGTGGGAATCCAAACTGGTGCAGGCACTCTGGAAAAAAGTACAGAGATTTCCCAAAAAGTTAAAAAAAGAACTACCCTATGATCCAGCAATTACACTACTAGGATATGTATCCCAAAGGATACAAAAATACAGATTCAAAGGGGCACATGCACCCAATGTTTATAGAAGCGTTAGCAACAATAGCCAAACTATGGAAAGAGCCCAGGTATCCATCAACCAATTAATGGATAAAGAAGAGGGAGGTGGTATGTGTGTGTGTGTGTATGTATGTATTTATATAATGGAATATTACTTAGCCACTAAAAAGAACGAAATCTTGTCATTTGCAAGGACATGGATGGAATGAGAGTGTGTATTATGCTAAGTGAAGTCAGTCACTCAGATAAAAATGAGTATCATATGATTTCAATCGTATGTGGAATGTAAGAAAAAACAAATGACTATATGGGAAGGAAAAAAAAGAGAAGCAAAACATAAGAGACTCCTAACACTAGAGAACAGAGGGAGGGTTGATGGAGGGAGATGGGTGGGGGGATGGTTAAATGGGTGATGGGTATTAAGGAGGGCACTTGTTATGATGATCACTGGTGTTACACATAAGTGATTAATCACTAAATTTATTCCTAAAACCAATATTACACTGTATGTTAGCTAGAATTTTTTTTTAAGATTTTATTTATTTATTTGACAGAGAGAGAGAGATCACAAGCAGGCAGAGAGACAGGAGGAAGCAGGCTCCCTGCTGAGCAGAGAGCCCGATGAGGGACTCGATCCCAGGACCCTGAGATCATGACCTGAGCCGAAGGCAGAGGCTTTAACCCACTGAGCCACCCAGGCGCCCTGTTAGCTAAAATTTAAACAAAAATTAGAAAAATAAAAAATGAATAAATAAAAACAAATTGTTTTCTTATTGTTTGGGAATTTTGTTATATATTCCAGATATAAGATCTATGATTTTCTTTTTTTATTTTTTAAAAGATTTTATGTATTTATTTGACAGACATAGCGAGAGAGGGAACACAAGCAGGGGGAGTGGGAGAGGGAGAAGCAGGCATCCTCCTGAGCAGGGAGCCCGATGTGGGGCTCGATCCCAGGACCCTGGAATCATGACCTGAGCTGAAGGTAGATGCTTAAAGACTGAGCCACCCAAGCGCCCCAAGATCTATGATTTTTATCAAATTAAGGATTTATAAATATTTTTCCGAGTGTGTGGCTTATCTTTCATTCTCTTTTTTTAAAGTCGTTCCCACGCCCAGTATGGAGCCCAGTGATGGGCTTGAACTCACCACCCTGAGATCAAGACCTGAGCTGAGGTCAAGAGTTAGATCCTCAACCAACTGAGCCACCCAGGGGTCTCATGTCTTTTCATTCTTTTAATAGTGTCCTTGGAAGAACAGAAGTTTTGGAGGAAGTACAATTTATTAATTCGCCCTTCTATAGATTATGCTTTTGGTGTTAGGTATCTTAAAAAAACCTTTGCCTCTAGAAACTTTGAAGTTCTAAATTTGTATTTATGATCCATTTTGAGTTAATTTTTTTTATAATTATAAGGTGTAGATCAAAGTTATTTTGTTTGTTTTTGCGTATCGCTGTCCAAGTGCTCCAGCACATTTGTTGAAAAAGGCCCTTTCTCCACCAAAGTGCCTTCACACCTTTGTTGAAAATCATACATACACACACACACACACACCCTCATACACACCTAGGTATCTGTCTGTGAATCTATTCATTATTCTATTATCTGTTCTATCAACTCATTATTCTGTTCCCTTGACCTATTCATCTTTATGCCAATACTATACTGTCTTAATTACTGTGGTTTAAAGTACGTTTCGGATTCAGTACCAGTACTCCAACAATGTTCTTCAATGGCACCATCTTAATCCAAGTTTTTTAAAAACCAGAAGTGGCTACTTGAATATTGGGTATTATTACCATTTTTATACTCCAGCCTCAATAGTTGTTGAAGTAAATAGCAACCAACTAAAAGAAATTACAGAAATCTTGAAATCATTCCAAATAGCCATATTTCTATATATAAAATGGACTATGAATATCTAAAAACACTTTTACTCAAAACCAGATGCATAATTAACAAATATAACAGTATTTAACATCCTTACCTGCAAACCATATTTTACTCGTATTTTCTTTAATTCTTTTCTCCTTTCCAACTCTTTTTCCTCCTTACTTAGTGTTGGACCAACTAAAAGGAAAAAGTTGAGTTTGGTTTAAAAGAAAAAATTCTAAGTCTGATAGATTTTACCCAAAATTAATATTGTTATTTAATAATAAAAAATTAATACTATCCATCTGCATATTAACTAAAAGTTCAAATAAACATTAATATAAAAGAATCTTGGGTTGTGGTGATGTCCTTTCAGCATTATGGTAACTAAATCTACTTGGAAAGTAAACCAAGTCCCACCAAAGACTAGAGGAATGCTACTGTATAGGTAACAAAAGAACACTAAACATCTTAATTTTCTCTGATATGATTATTATAACGGAATTTCAAATGCAGAAATAGTATTAATTTTCTAAAGGAATATAGGTATGTAAAAATCACTGAATCTAAGATTCACATTACTGTGCAATGTACCATACTCATTTTCATCATCTAGAATCATAAAAAAAATATACAATGAACATGTACAGTTGGTATTTGGGGGAAAACGATGTAAAAAAAAAAACTTCTTACTGGTTCAAAGTATCTTTTCAAAATTTAAAAGCCTTTGAGGAGTGGATTTAAGATAACAACCTCTTACACTGTTGTTATAGAAAATAATGGTATACATATAGATAGATAATAGAGCAACAGAAGTTTGTTTTTTTTTTTAAGATTTTATTTATTTATTTGTCAGAGAGAGAGAGTGAGCACAGGCAGACAGAGTGGCAGGCAGAGGCAGAGGGAGAAGCAAACTCCCTGCTGAGCAAGGAGCCCAATGTGGGACTCGATCCCAAGACGCTGGGATCATGACCTGAGCCGAAGGCAGCTGCTTAACCAACTGAGCCACCCAGGCATCCCAGCAAAAGAAGTTCTAAGTAGGAAAGCAAACATATTGGGGTGCCAGGGTGGCCCAGTCAGTTAAGAATTTGCCTTCAACTCAGGTCATGATCCCCAGGTCCTGGGATCAAGACCCACAGTGGGCTCCCTGCTCAGCTGCGAGTTTGCTTCTCCCTCTGTCCCTCAAGCTCTCGCTCTCTCTCAAGTAAGTAAAATCAGAAAGAAAGAAAGAGAGAGAGGGAGGGAGGGATGGATAGATGGATGGATGGAGGAAGAAAACATATCAATCAATAACTCTTAATACCCTGGCTTATTATATTATTATATGAAAGAGTTTAACCATGGATGACTTTTTTATATCCATAAATAGAAGTCAAAAGGAAACCAATCTTCACTCTATGTCATAATTAACCTTTTGAAGGACATTTAGCTATCACTGCCATGCTGCTTCCAAAGCCTATTAAACTTTATTAGAAAAATAGCTAATAATTACCTTATGGGTCAGAAAGCAACCTAATGCTATAACAGCACAACTAAATTGTTGCACAGAAAAATTAACTAAAATCACAATCTACTAGCTTAAAAAAATCTATTAAAATCATAATCGACTAGCCTAGGTTTCAAATTTCAAATATGTCATTTCTTAGTCTCATGTGATAATATTCACTAAAATATAAATGCATCTCAATACAGTATTACATCAATTAAATATGAAGCTGGTAGCTGATACTTTTTAGTTTTTTAGAATACTCCAGTGAATTCAACAGAAAAGTTATCATGCTTACATATAACAGTATGTTTCACATACCAAAAGATTCATCTTTCTTATCAAGACCAAGGTGAGCTCTAACCTGTCCTGGTTCACAGCCATCACAGGTATCACTGCCAGGGTGGATGTGAAAAGACAGTACGGTCTCTCCAATTTTCACTTCATCACCATGCTCAAGGACGTAAGGGTCACATTTAGTTTTAGGCTAAAGGAAAAAATTACAACACAGAAACCCAAGAGAGTTACGTAAAATTATTTTATGTATACTCTAAGTAATATCTGATTAAAACAAAAAAATATTTAGGATGGTTCTCAATGAGAGAGACACACATATGTACACACAGCACACATTTCCACAACTTGAGGATGATACAATGTTCAACTAGTGGAGAAGATACGTGAACTGAGCAACTTCTTTTATATTATCAAAACCTGCTAATCTCATCTCCATGCATAATCCTAGAGAAATACCCAAGCCAAACATCAAGCAATCTATTACCAAAATGAATAACCATCACAGTCAAAAAGATAAAGTATTAAGGGGCTAGGTGCATATTTCCCTTTTTTCCTCTTCTGATAATTCAGTTTTATATCATTTTTTAATTTTTATAGACTAAGGACTTCCCCACCCTCTTCCATTTACTTTCTTCCATATGTTATGTGCCAAGCACCTTACCAAATGTGGGTGATACAAGAGTTAACTGGATAGACATAGGCCCTGTCTTCAAGGAGTATCCAGTTTAGCAACACTTCCATTAAAACAATCTTTTTAAAAATACAAAAAAAGGAGTGCCTTTTAAGTTACTGTAAGACCATTTACTCTGAAGAACTTTAAAATGCATTTACTTCTAAAATAAGGCATAAATCCATAATTAGAAGATAAAACTCAAGAGTTAAGTATCCACTTGCTATATACTTTTTCAGCCCTGTCTGGGAATCCCCTTTCATCTAATGCATTTGGGCTTAAATAGTAATCTGACCCAAATTTTAGGTTTAACAACTATGGCCTCCAGAATAAAAATTTCAGTTCATTTTTTAAGACTTATGTGCAAGTAATAAATATATACACACTCACCTGAAGAATCTGTTTTCCATTAACAATTGTACCATTTTGACTACCTTGATCCACAAGAACGTAACTTTGTAAGTCATGGTCAAAATAAATTTCTGCATGAAACTTAAAAAAAAAAAAAAGAATGAGGTAATTATAAAGTATAATACTTTTTTAAGATTTTATTTATTTATTTTACAGAGATCACAAGTAGGCAGAGAGGCAGGCAGAGAGAGAGGGGGAAGTAGGCTCCCCGCTGATCAGAGAACCCGATGTGGGGCTTGATTCCAGGACCCCGGGATCATGACCTGAGCCAACGGCAGAGGCTTTAACCCACTGAGCCACCCAGGCACCCCATAAAGTATAATACTTTTTTAAAACCATAATTTCTCTCATAGGATATGAGAGACTTAAGTCTATGACAATTTAATTTTTATTATTTTATCTTTTTTTTAAAGTAAGGTCTACACATAATGTGGGGCTCAAACTCCTGACCCCGACATCAGGAGTCGCAGCAACTAAGCCAACCAGGTGCCCCAAATTTTACTATTTTTAATACTTTTTTTCCTGAATACAAAAGTACAACGCCTCTGGTAGAAATGTGAAGGCTATGGAAAAAAGTCACCTGTCCACCTACAACTGCCATTAATAATTCAGTGTGTGTCTTATGTTTTCTATTTTTATAATATATTTGAGATTAGAGTATTTAAAACATTTGAAACTATTTTTCACCTAATAAAAGTATTGGTCTTAAATGTGTTAAGCCTGACGATTCACAGACCTGTACCCCTGGGGCAAATAATACATTATATGTTAATAAAAAGAATTTAAAAATTTTAAAAAACAAAAAGGCAAAAAAAAAGTATTGGTCTTTATCATTAGAAGTTCTTAATATAAAATATTCAAGATGAACTTTTTCTTTTAAAGATTCTTTTTTTCTTTTTTTAAGATTTTATTTGTTTATGTGAGAGAGAGACAGTGAGAGAGAGCACGAGAGAGGAGAGGGTCAGAGGGAGAAGACGACTCCCCGTGGAGCTGGGAGCCTGATGTGGGATTTGATCCCGGGACTCCGGGATCATGACCCGAGCCGAAGGCAGCTACTTAACCAACTGAGCCATCCAGGAGCCCCGAAAGATTCTGTTTTTTTTTTTTAAAAAACAATCTCTATACCCAACATGGGGCTCAAACTCCCAACCCCTGAGATCAAGAGTCATGCTCTACTGACTAAGCCAGCCATGTGCCACTCAAGGTGAACTCCTCAGAGAAGTTTTCCAGATTTTCAATACTCAGGACTAACATTCCCTCCTTGCTCCACAGTACTTTGTTTACATAACAATTACACTACACAAAATTACTGCATAGGGGATAGCTGCTGTAGGGCTAACAATTACTGCTTAGTTTACATTTTTGCTTACGACTCAGTACATATGACACAGATCCTCACATGTAATGTCATATACTTAGTACATGCCTATTTAACTGGATAAAGAACTACAGACATTTCATTTAAAATTTCATAAACAATACACTGCTGGTGGGAATGTAAAACTGTGTACCTGTTTTAGAAGGATATGGCAGTTCCTCAAAAGGTTAAACAGAGTTACCATAGGACCCAACAATTCTACTTTTAGGTATATATCAAGAGTAATAAAAACATACAAATAAAAACTTGTACATGAATGTTCATAGCAGCATTTCTCTTAGTAGCCAAAAAGTGGAAACAATTCAAACAACAACCAAGTGATTAACAAAATGTAGTATATCCATACACTAATATTATTATTTGGCAATAAAGAGAAATGAAATACTGATATATGCTATAACATGAATGAATCCTGAAGACATATTAGGTAAAAACAACTACATATTATAGAATTCTATTTACGTGACACGCAGAACAGGCAAATCCACAGAAACAGAAAGTAGACCGTGGTTGCCTAGGCCTGTGGGAGTTGAAAGGAAATGGGGAGTGACTATTACTGTTTTTTCTATGGTGATGAAAATGTTTTGAAACTGGGCGCCTGCATGGCTCAGTCAGTTTTATGTCTGCCTTCAGCTCAGATCATGATCTCATGGTCCTGGGATGGAACCCTGAACTGGGCTCCCTGCTCAACTGGGAGGCTGTGTCTTCCCTCTCCCTTTGCCCCTCCTACTCATCCTCTCTCTCTCTCTCTCAAATAAATAAATAAAAGCTTTAAAAAAAGGGGGGAGGATGTTTTGAAACTGATTTTGGTGATGCCTACACAACTCTAAATTCACAAAAAAACCTTTGAATTACACACTTTCAATGCATAAATTGTATACAGGATGTGGACTGAATCTGAATGAAGTTGTTCTTAAAATTTTTCATAAACAGGGGTGCTTGGGTGTCTCAGTTAAGTGTCTGCCTTCAGGTCAGGTCCTGTCCTGGCCCCCTGCTCAGTGGGGAGCCTGCTTCTCACCCTACTTGTGCTCTGTCAAATAATAAATAAAATCCTTGGAAAAAAGAAGAAAAAAAAGTTTTCATAAACAAACTAATTATAAAGTGTTCCAAAAACACAAAAGAATATACTGAACTGGTCTACCCATGACCCAGCTTTAATAAATTTTGCCTTATTTGACCCAGATATTTATTTTTTAGGTTTTATTTGACAGAGAAAGGGTGTAAGTGGGGAGAGGGGCAGAGGGAGAGGAGAGAGAGAATCCCCAGCAGATTCCAGGCTGAGCATGGAGCCCAACATAGGGCTGGATCTCAGGACACTGAGATCATGACCTAAGCTGAAATGAAGAAACTTCACCAACTGAGCCACTCAGGGCCCCTTGCCTCAGATATTTAAAAGAAAAATTATTATTCTTGGATGTGTAACTCATTCTGTTCATCCCACACCCTTTCTTTTCAAAGATTTAATATTTAATCATGATATTACTTTTACCCCATATGTACGCATCCACAAACAATTCATGTTTATTTTGCCTGGTCTGGACTTGACATAAATGGGAATTACACTGTATGAATATTTTCTTGAGATGTAAGTTATATACAGAAAATTCACAGGTCTTAAATTTAGTTTGAGAAGTTCTGACAAACATATGCTACTGTACGTATTTCTTTCATTTTCCTTCTTTGGCTTAATATTATATTGTGAGGTACATCAAGTTGTGTACAGCTTTGCCATTTTGCTGAATGGTAAAATTCACTGTAGGATTCTTCAACATATTCTTCTGATGATGAACATTCAGTTTTTTCATCCCAAGGTTTTACTATTTTTTAAGATGCTTCTATAAATATTTTTATATTCTTATTCATATATATGCAACCTTACTGTAGACAATGCAAGGGTTTTTCAGGGGTATCTACTTTTTTTAAAATTTTATATATTTATTTGACAGAGAGACTGAGAGAGCACAAGCAGGGAGAGCAAAGGGAGGAGGAGAAGCAGGCTCCCCACTGAGCAGGGAGCCTGATGCGGGGCTCAATCCCAGGATCCTGGAATCATTACCTGAGGTGAAGGCAATCGCTTAACCAACTGAGCGTCAGTTGGTTATATATACCCTTCAGGGGTATATTCTTAAGAATGAAAGTGCTAAGTCATAGTATGTGCACATCTTAAACTTTATTAATACTGCCATAACGTTTTCCAAAGCGGTATAACCAATTTATATTCCCAAAAACAAACTATAAGAATTCTTCTTGCTCTATATAGTCTTAGCCAACATTTGGTATTATCAGAATCTCCAGTTTTTGCAAGCATAACAGGTGTGAAATTAAATCTCATTATCATGATTTTAATTTGTATTTCCCCAATTACTACAAAGACTGAAACCTTATATATTTTAGCCACATGGATTCCCTCTTCTGCAAATTTGCTCTTCGTGTCCTTCATACATTTTTTTCAGTTGGGTTCTTTAGAATACTAATAACTATACCAAAGCATTTAAATAGTTTCAAGGTTTTTTTTTACTTGAAACATTATTCCAAAGAGCTGTTTTAAATTATGCTCCCAAAAGGAGTGAAATTTAATAAATATCACAAATGAAAACTGACATCTTGACTTCATTTGTATTTCTTAAAATTTTTAGAAAGACTGAATGGTTTTCTCATAGTAATGATATCCCCTGCATTGTGAATTGTTTGTTTATATACTTTGCTCACTTATCTATCAGTGTCACAGTAGGGTTTTGAAAAAAATGAATCTGTATGAGATTTTAGAACATAAGAGATATATATTTTGTCATATTTGTCTTACTGTCATAGTCTGCCTTTTTTTTTTTTTTTAAAGATTTTATTTATTTGACAGAGAGAGCACAAGTAGGCACAGCAGCAGGCAGAGGGAGAGGGAGAAGCAGGCTCTCCACTGAGCAGGGAGCCCGATGCAGGGCTCGATCCCAGGACTCTGGGATCACAATCTGAGCCGAAGACAGCCACTTAACCAACTGAGCCACCCAGGCACCCCTTTTCTTTTTAATTATTATTAAGTAAATCCTACCTCCAACATGGGACTTGAACTCCCAACCTCAGGATCAAGAGTTCTACATTCTACCGACTGAGCCAGCTAGGTGCCCCACGTACTCTGCCTTTTAAATTTTTTTAACAAGAACTTAAAACTTAAATTACTCAAAATTATGTCTTCTGTGATTTTTTTCCATTATTTTAAATTCAGAAGGTCTTCCCCTATCCAGTGATAGATTCAATTTTTCCCTATTATTAAAAGAAGTGTCTGGGTTTTTTTTTTTCATCTACCTGGATATATGTGATATATAGTCAAACTGATTTCATAAAGTAACAAACCATTTACCCCATCAGTGAATATCTTGGTTTTAAAGAAAGAAAAAGCAGAAATGCCACTAGAGAACTACCTATATTTTATTTTAAAGATTTTATTTATTTATTTGACAGAGAGAGATCACAAGCAGGCAGAGGCAGGCAGAGAGAGAGAGAGCCGAGCAGAGAGCCCGACTCGGGGCTCGATCCCAGGACCCCGGGATCATGACCTGAGCTGAAGGCAGCAGGTCAACCCACTGAGCCACCCAGGTGCCCCAAGAACTACCTATATTTTAGACTGAATTGCTATTTAAATCAGAGTGGGTTTTCTTTGGAGGCAGAAGGGTCATAACAAAGTGAAAAAGCAAGATAATTGGTCTGAGTTAAGATTATGAAAAATTTCTCCCTTCTGAGTGAGTTGAAACAAAGTAAAAATAAGTGGACTTTCAAACTATAATGGAAAACAGATTTCATTCCCAAAAGAAAAAAAAAACACATAAAATGTATACCTTAAATCCATATTACAGTCTATTAAATAGAAACAAAATGGAGATGATGAAAGGTCAGAAAAAGACAACCACCACAGCAGAAAGGGAAAAACTACAGAAAATACAGTAAAGAAAAAGATAAATACTAAATATAAAGAGTATCAGTAGCAAAACCTTTTGTTTTTCTTCTTGTAACTAAAGTTACAAGCAACTCTGCTCTGTTTGTTTTAAAAACCCAAGTATTCCTTTTCCTGAAACCATAGTTCTTGAGTTGTAAAAATACTCTAGACTCAACCACCTAATAAAATAACCATCTAATACAGGATTGGGAGGGAGACAAACCATAAGAGACTCTTAATCTCACAAAACAAACTGAGGGTTTTTGGGGCGAGTGGGGTAGGGAGAGGGTGGTTGGTTATGGACACTGGGGAAGGTATGTGCTATGTTGAGTGCTGTGAAGTGTGTAAACCTGGCGATTCACAGACCTGTACCCCTGGGGCTAATAATACATTATATGTTAATAAAAACAAATAAATAAAATTGAAGCAGGAAAATGTAAAACAAATAAATAACCATCTAATAAAAGTAACCATCTAATAAAATAGCCTGAATCCAGGTCTGATTCATTTTTGAACTGCCAAATCAAGCACATTTATTTCATTCTAAACATTTGTTAAATGGTTATTACTTTAATACTTAAATTAATCTACATTTCTATTCCTGCTCTAGACTGTTAAAAATTAAACATCATTTAGTTTACTCTAATTTTGATAAAGAATTATTCTTGCAAGCAGTGGAATAAAGAAATCTGAATTGCTTTCATTTCCATTACTACCTGGACTATTAAACTTTCTACTAAATAAAAAAGCTCCTAAGCTTTCTGTCATAATGAGGGTTTATTAAATCATATCTAGGGCTCTATATTGGAAAAATCAAAGAGCTTACCTTACTAACACCAACTTCAGGGATTCGGAGAGTATGCTCCATATCTTTTTCTCTGCAGAGTTAAGTAAAGTGTCTTTAATAATTTTTGAACCACATATAGATTAAACACAGTTAACAAAGAAATATTTTTTTAAGATTTTGTCATTGTTGTTTTAAAAGATAGTCAAAATGCAAGTCTCTCTATCACACTAAGTCATTTCCTTAATCCTATTCTTAATTTCCTGTTTGAAAGAAGTTCCAGGGTTACTTTTACTTTTTGATACATCTACCCCACGTTAATAATAAACATCCAGGGATGCCTGAGTGGCTCAGTCAGTTAAGAGTGCAACTCTTGGTTTCAGCTCAGCTCATGATCTCCTGGGTCATGATATCGAACCCTGCGTCAGGCTCCATGCTCAGGGTGGAGTCTGCTTGAGATTCTCTCCCTCTGCCCCTCCCTACACTCATATGCTGTCTCTCCTGCTCTAAATTTAAAAAAATCTCTTTATAAAAAAATTAAAATAATGAACATCAAGTAGGACAGCATATCCTTTGTACTAACATCATTCAAAATCTGTTGACGACATTCCCACCTCTATTATTATATGTAAAAGGACTACACTATTCCTCAAGAATTTAAAGCTAAGATATTGTACAGAATATGAATTAAGGATAGATTTTTCTTTCCCGTTGGGAAGTAATGAAATGATCCTACTTACGAATAAAACCTCTCTACCAAGCTGGTTATGAATTACAAAGGGGTAAAAGAAACAGAAAGGAGATTAAATACTAGACAAACACTGGATTTAACTAATGAATTTAAACCTAAAAAGCGCAGTACAAAAAGTAAGAAAATGACAAAATTTCTGTGACAAAGTTAAGTGTGAACAATATTTTCTGAGTGGAAGAGGGAGGAACATGGATGTCAATGAGTGTTTGCCTATTCAACAAGTACCATGAACATTTTATGATAACCGCTTGAGGAATACACAATCCACTGGAATAAGATAAATACACAAACATAGCAACATGAAATATTTTTACCTTCCAATTGTAGCAGGGTTTACAGCTGTAATGATAAAAAGTGATCCTGTCTGCAATACTGGTGATCTAATAACAATTACTCTAATACATGGGGGCCAAATTTTTTCTTCATCTGTTAAAGAAAGAAATGTGTAAGTATTAATTCAAATGCTATGGAAAAAATTTCTAGGCAGGAATAGAAAGCATCCATAAAATAAAATGTATTGAGGGGTGCCTGGGTAGCTCAATCAGTTTAGCACCCAACTCTTGATTTTGGCTTAGGTTGTGATGTCAGAGTCAGGAGTGTCAAGTATAGAACTCCAAACTGAGCATGGAGTCAGCTTGTCCCTCTCCCTCTGTTCCTCCTCATGCCCCTGACCACGTGCTCTCTCTCTTGCTCACTCAAATAAATAAAAATCTTTAAAATAAAAAAAAAAAATGTACTGATCTGGGCAACTGAGTGGCTCAGTGGGGTAATCATCTGTCTTTGGCTCAGGTCATGATCCTGGAGTCCTGGGACAGAGTCCCACATCAGGCTCCCTACTCAGCATGGAGTCTGTTTCTCCCTCTGCCTGCTGCTCCCCCTACTTGTGCGCTTTCTCTCTCACTCTCCTTCTACCTCAAAAATAAATAAAATCTTAAAAAAAAAAAAAAGTAAGTTTCCTTTAAAAAAATGTATTGATCAAAATCTTATTTCTGTTTAAAACAACCTTCTTAAATTCTGCTATATGACATACTTGATAAGGCTTTAACACTTACCAATTTGAAGTGATCAACCTAAAGATACTCAGGGTCTATCACAATTACAAAATAAACAATTCTCTTTTTTAAGGTGCTGGAATTTGGAAATATCCTAATCAAAAATTTTTATATTAACTTAGAAAAACTGAGTCCCACTTAAAAAAAAAAAAAAAAAAAAAAGAAGTGAGAGAAACTGTATCAAGAACAAAATAAGCTCATAAAACCTAATGTAATAAATATCCTGGGCTTTAAAAGTATGTCTTTACGGGGCGCCTGGGTGGCTCGGCTGTTAAGCAACTGCCTTCAGCTCAGGTCATGATCCAAGGTCCTGGGATTGAGCTCCAAATCGGGCTCCCTGCTCAGTGAGAAGCCTGCTTCTCCCTCTTCCACTCCCCCTGCTTGTGTTCCCTCTCTCATTGTGTCCGTCAAAAAATAAATAAAATCTTTAAAAATTTTTTTTTAAAAAAGTATGTCTTTATGACCTCATGTTAAAAAAATGTAAGATTTGGGGCACCTAGGTGGCACAGTCAGTTGAGTGTCCAACTCTTGTTTTCTGCCCAGGTCATGATCTCAGAGTCGGGAGATCAAGCACTGTGTCAGGCTCCACACTCAGTGTGGAATCTGCTCTAGATTCTCTCTCTCCTTTTCCTCTTCCTTTCCTTTTCCTTCTCTTTTTCTAAAATAAATTTTTTTTTAAATGTAAGATTTACCATAACATCTATGTAGCTAAATCATGGACTACGCTTTTTTTTTTTAAAGCTTCTATTCATTTATTTGACAGAGAGAGAGAGAGAAAACGTGCGCACGTGCGCACTCACAAGCAGGGAGAGCAGCAGAGGGAAAGGGAGAAGCTCAGCAGAGAGCCCAATGCAGGGCTCAATTCCAGGACCCTGAGATCATGACCTGAGCCTAAGGAAGACGCTTAACTGACTGAGCCACTCAGGTGCCCCTGGACCACACTTTTTAAATGTAATTTACTTTTTCCCCTCAGTTACAAAAGCAGACTACAAATACCTAAACCATCAAAAAGCTTTAGTATATACTTTAGAATGTAAGTAACTTGGTTTTGTTCTATTGACTAGGCCATTCAATGCAATAAAACTTTAAGGTCTAAGTATTAGTCATTTATTCAAATTCTTCCCTTTAAAAATAATCATAATGGTACTGGTGACCACTTTGTTGGTAGCTCAAATAATTTTCAACAATGTCATTAAAATATTTTTTGCAGACATAAGAGTTACTAACATTTTTAACTCTGTTGCTCTTTTACCATGACCAGACTGGGTTATTTACAGAAAATTAAACAGCAGTTATTTACCCACCTTCATCCTCAGTATCCTCTGCAGTTACATTGTCTTCACTGGTAATGTCTTCATCATAACTGTCCTCTGTCTGAGAGTCTGTAATTTCACCTTCTTCTGGCTCACTATCAGTCTCCATGATTTTCTCATCTTTAAATGACGTCGAATTATAAGTATTTTCACTAACAGAAGATTCTGTAGTCTTTCCGCTAACTGGAACAGTAAATTTGGCAGGACTACTTTTGTAATGAATGTCTATTTTGGCCTTCTTTTTCACATTTGCAAAATCTTCTCCCTCACTGCAGCTTATACGTTCAACACTGGATGCTTTCTGATCTTCTGAATTCAAATCCTGGAAAGACACAGGTAGGGAGGTAGGAACAGGGGAAAATAAGTTAAACATGACCACCTTCTAATGTTAAATGCTAAATGTTTCAAAGAATTAGTGAAGAAATATGTACAGTATTTTATATGAAATACCAATAGCTATTACCTATAAGCCCCTCTTCCTCTCACGTTCCCTTTCTTACTTAATGACATTACCATCCTCTAATAACCCAAATAACCCAAATCAAAAATCTTATTGTTATCTTTGACAACCCCTTAACTACCAATTGGAATCCATTCCCAAGTGCTATGGACTGTTTATACTTTATCCCAATTCTCCTTATCTATTCACTAACTGTCCCAGTCCAGGCCCTTATCACACATTACTTGGACGATGCGACAGCCTAGACTACTTCTAACCAACAAAAATATAATGCAAGCCATACACACAGAGAGAGAGAGAGAGAGAGAGAGACACACACACACACACACATATATATATATATACACATATATATACATATATATATATACACTTTAAAATTTCCTAGCAACCAGGGCACCTGGGTGGCTCAGTGGGTTAAAGCCTCTGCCTTCGGCTCAGGTCAAGATCTCAGGGTCCTGGGATTGAGCCCCACATCGGGCTCTCTGCTCAGGAGGGAGCCTGCTTCCCCCTCCCTCTCTGCCTGCCTCTCTGCCTACTTGTGATCTCTGTCTGTCAAATAAATAAAAATAAAATCTTAAAAAAAATGTTTAAGATGCTTTCATATTTTATAAAATAAGACCATATGAATGCACTTCATCATGTTACTTTAGGCAGAAAGAAAATTCAAAGTATGTTACAAACCAAAGGAAAAAGGAAAATAACTGATTATTTTAAGTTTAAAATAATAGATTTCATTTGTCATAAGGTTTGCCCACTCTACATGTATAATGAGTAATAAAAGGCTTATGTCCATTAATTTGGAATTTTAGAATAAAAGAGATGTAACTAATTCATTTATACTTTAAATTGTTTTATATAATCAGACCACCTCAATGAAAGTACTAAATTTTAGTGAAACTGTAGCTCTGCTACATTAGGTCATCTGGGTTTTTTTTGTTTTTTTTAAAGATTTATTTATTTAAGAGGGCATGCATTGTGTATGTGCACAGGTCAGGGGAGAGGCAAAGGGTGGAGAGGCTGGATGTGGAGCCCAACTTGGGACTCAATCCCACAGTTCGTGAGATCATGACCTGGGCCAAAACCAAGAGTTAAACGCTTAACCAACTGACACACCAGATGCCCCACATCTGGATCTCTAAATCACTCTTGTAAAGAAAGCTGATTCTGGGGCGCTTGGGTGGCTCAATCATTAAGATCTGCCTTCAGCTCGGATCATGGTCCCATGATCGAGCCCCGCATCGGGGTCCCTGCTCTGTGGGGAGCCTGCTTCTCCCTCTCCCACTCCTCCTGCTTGTGTTCCTTTGCTCACTGTGTCTCTCTCTGTCAAATAAATAAATAAAATCCTGAAAAAGCTGATTCTGTATTTTATGTGTTTTGACTTGATTATTGGTTAAAAGTTCAAAAAGAAAATTTAAGGTAAATATATTTTCTAGGCCTGCACTACCCAGTAAAGGTAGTCAGCACTAACTTCATACAGCTATTGAGCACTTGAAATGAGGCTTGTCCTAATTATGGTGTTTTATAAGTATAAAGTACAGGATGCTCACTTTTGAAGACTGAAAGTCTTGAAGTACCAAAAAATCCATGTAAAATATTTCATTAATAGTATCATAGTGATTAAATGTTAATTTTTATAATAAATGGTAATACTTTGTAAACATTGGATAGAAAAAACAAATTTTACCGATTTTTACCTTTTTAATGTGGTTACTAGGAAATTTTATTTTATTTTTTTAAAGATTTTATTTATTTATTGGACAGACAGAGATCACAAGTAGGCAGAGAGGCAGGCAGAGAGAGAGGAGGAAGCAGGCTGCCCGCTGAGCGGAGAGCTGGATGTGGGGCTCGATCCCAGCACCCTGAGATCATGACCTGAGATCATGACCTGAGCCGAAGGCAGAGGCTTTAACCCACTGAGCCAATGTAACAAATAAGCCTCCTTTCCTGCATATAAACCACCAACCTTATCTGTATGGGGAATACACATAAGAGCACTGGTAACGTTTTTTATGGTTTCCTTCTTTAAATTTAACCCTGCATCATAAGCACTTTTTAAATTCCTCCCCGTCTTTATAAATCACCATTTTAAGGCCTAAAGAATGCTTTTTCTTTTTTTTTTTTAAGATTTTATTTATTTATTTGACAGACAGAGATCACAAGTAGGCAGAGAGGCAGGCAGAGAAAGAGGAGGAAGCAGGCTCCCTGCTGAGCAGGGAGCCTGATGTGGGGCTTGATCCCAGGACCCTGAGATCATGACCTGAGCCGAAGGCAGAGGCTTTAATGCACTGAGCCACCAAGGCACCCCAAGAATGTTTTTCAATTAAACATACTATCATTTTCTCAACCAATATCTTGCAGGCTATTTGAACTCTTAATTTTTTTGTTCTTAAAAATACTGCTATATAACTACACAAAGGCATCTTTCTTTGGATTTTTTTTTAAAGATTTTATTTATTTGAGAGAGATAGAAAGCACATGTGTGCATACACGCGAACAAGGAACAGGGCAGAAGGAGACAGAGAATCCACTGGGGCTGGATCTCACAACATGGGACTGGATCTCACAGCCCCATGATCACAACCTAAGCTGACGTCAAGAGTCAGACACTCAATCGACTGAGCCAACAGACACCCTTCTTTCTTTGGATTTAAAAAAAAAAATCACCTGAAATGATATTTTCCAGTTAAAGAATATTTTTATGGTTATTGATACAAATGGCCAATCTATTTTCCCAAAGGACACCAAGGGCACCTGGGTGGCTCAGTTAAGTGACCAACTTTTGGTTTTGGTCCAGGTCATGATCTCAATGTTGTGGGATCAAGACCTGCACCGGGCTCCCCACAATGCAGGGATTCTGTCTGTCTGAGGATTCTCTCTTCTCCCCTCTGCTCCTTCTGCCACTCTCTCACTCTAAAATAAATAAATCCTTAAAAAAAATAAAATGTCCATTTTCACTTCTAATAAATACACACCTACCCTGTATTTGCTAGCAACTGATTTAATGTTTGCTAACATAATAGGTAAGAAATTGCTCAACATGACTAAGAAGCAGAACTTTTATCTATATCTAGTTACAATGTGTGCTTTTATTGTGAATTGTGCAATGACACCAACTTTTGTTTTTTATTAAGACTTTATTTATTTGAGAGAGCAAGTGAGGAACAGAGAGCACAGAGGGAGAGAGAGAAGCAGACTCCCCAATGAGCAGAGCGCCTGATGTAGAGCTTGATCCCAGGACCCCAAGATCATGACCCAACCCAAAGGCAGACCCTTAACTGATCCACCCCGGCACCCAAACATCAACATATTGGTTAAGAGTCTGACAGCTCTTCCAAACTATGTAATACATGAGTATTTTATCTGCCCTAAACCTACCTCCTCCAAACTTTAAGAAGTTCCCTTTACTTCTAAGTGACTAAGAATTTGTGGAAAAAGTCCATCTTTGCCCTCTGTGAATGCTCCTTGGTTGATAGATTCTGATATCTTATTTTAATGGATATGTTTGAAATACAAAGTTATTGAATGGTAATTTTCAGTTTCATCAAAAACCTTGACATAATTACATCATTAAGTAACTTTTTAAAATTATGAAGACATTACCTTTTCCTCATTTGTTACAGAAGAATCAGGATCCTTTCTTTTCTTCTTCAATTTTTTTTCCTTACTTTGTTTTGTGCCACATGTCTGATAAGGTTGCAAATCAACTCGAGAATGAAATTGATATCGACCACTTTCCACATCACAGTAGTAATAAATTCCAGTGGAAGGATCATAATATAGTTGATTTTCCTTTCAAAGTCAAAAAAACAGTAAGTTCTAGTCAGGTACAACAAAATAAAATTTAAAAAATAAATAGAAATGCTACATATATTAAAAAATGGTCAATGTTTCTTTTAAGAACTCTTCTATTTTCTGAAGATAATGAGTATAGATGACAGAAAAATGCTTCTAAATTGCCAAAATACTTTACATTCACTATTTGCTCTAATTTTCCTAGTACGAAAAATGAATACATTAAAATATTAAATTGAATCTAATGAAATTGCCAATAATTTTACCGTTTTCATACTTAGAGAAATAGCAATTTCACATGGTTCAACCTAATACATTAATGAAAATGATAACAAAAAACCTTTTAGAAGTCATGAAAACTAAGGCATGCATCGGAAAAAGCTGGCCATATAAAAAGTAATTCACTCCTTATCCTTATGATTCCACAATAATGGTTTGTTTTTAGGTTCTGTCCTAGTAAATGGTCCAAATTACATGTCCGATTCCACACAAATTCCCTAGTTCTCAGTCCTAAGATCAATTTTTTTAAAGTGAAATGCTTAAAAGCCACACAACTTTGAAACTAATAATAAACGTGTTATTGAGAATTCAACCCTCCTCTCAGTGTCATAAAACAAGTATTTGCTCGTTCATAACTAAAAGCCCTGAAGAAAAATTCAAAAATAAAATTAAGCTCATAAATGCATTTTCTATATAAAGAAATTTATAAACTGTCTTCCTTAATTAATTCTACTATAAGTAATTAAATAAGTAAAAGAACCATGTAGAAATGAATTTTGGCAAATTATGGATAAAAACTGGAAAGATAAAAAAAATTATGTAATCACCTATATTTATTAGATACTGGCCCATACTCTATAACCAAGATTTAATTCAACAGTGTATATTTTATATACATCATAAATCCAGTCAGATCAGACCTGGGGTTGTCTTATGATATACTAAGGTTAAGCAACTAAAACTGCCTGGAAAAGAATATTTTTAACTGTTGATATTACTGCAATTTATTGTCTTTAATTCACTTTGCAGATCTCTTACAAAAATATTTAGAATTCAATCTTTTCCATAACTAAAAAACTGAATGGTACCTTTCTAATCTTTATTACTAGTGATAGTAAAACTTTTACAACTCAAACTTGTTTTATCTCTTACTTCTTTCAGTCTAAACCACATTTTCAAAAATTTAAGAAAGACTATTTAATTACAGTAAAATGAAAACTAGTACAATAAAAAGGTCAAAACAATGAAGTCCCTAATTTACTGAAACATAAAACCAACAGAATGTAACTAACCATTTATAGAAGAGATGTCAGGAGGAAAGATACAGAAAGGAAGGTAGGAAGAATGATGAAGACTAACATCATATACTTGTAAACTGTATTTTCCTCAAAACAAGTAAGTAATAGCTGGTCTCTTTGGTAATAAGAATTTAAACATTAATTAGCATGGCCAATTAGCATGCATACTCCTTTGAAAGAAAATCCTCTCTTAATGAGGGATTTACAAAGTATACCAAGTACAAACCAACAAGCTAATGAAATCCTTTCTCTAACTTTGGTACCTTATATTATGTTCCCTAGATTAGTGAACAATAGTTCCAGTGACCAGAATGCTGAACATCTGCTTCATTTTTGAGTACCACATTATATAATTTCTGAGGACTAGACCACTGAAATGTGTAAGTTCCATCATCATTGTTATCAAATTCTGAATGAAATACAGTTAAGTACCAGATGTCAACAGCCATAACACTGAATTGTAAATCAAGAACTTTATTTTTAGGTTCTGTCCTAGTAAGTGGTCCATTACGTGTCTGATTCCACACAAATTCTCTAGTTCTCAGTTCTAACACTGATTTTTTTAGAAGTGAAATGCCTAAATGGCACAGAACTTTTAAACTAATAATAAACAGGCTATTGAGAATTCAAAAAAAAGGACTTCCTCTGCAGCTCGCATGGATTCATAAGTACTTGAAACAATTTTTTTTTACAATTTAGCTCACATACCAAGCTTAGAATTAACAATGTCACTTCTTTATAAATTCTATGAAAAAAATGTTAAAGTTCTTAAACACTTTATAACAATGCAGTTAACAGTCTATTTTTATTAATAAGTATTGTAACATTTTTGTGTTACTTTACATATAAAAGACTAGCTCTTTCTGAAGTATTAATCTATAACAATCACAATTAACTTATTTAATTAAAAACACAGTATAGCTTCATAAGCTTTTTTACAACTCTTTACTCATGTCAAATACCTTTGAATCAAATATAATTTTTCAATGCAGTTTCCTGCCTTTCTTAATTCAGTTTAGGGTTTAATACTTGATATCAAGCAGCAAGTATACAATCATACAACATTAAACAGCCCAACATACTTACAGAATCATAATAGAAACCAGTGCTGTGATCAAAATATAGTCCAGTGTTCTCATCATAACTAAATCCAGTCTGAGATACAGCAGCTTCTGCTGCAGCTCTCAAACTTTCAGCTAATGAAGAACCTTCTAAGGATGTATCTTCTGCTGCTAATACAGATGCTGGCTCCTAGGTAAGACATATTCATGTCAAATAAGACAAAAACTTCCTTTTATCACTTTAAAAGCAGAATTAGAAACAATAAATACATTTAAAACAATTTTAAATAAGACTTCAACATCTGCAATGGAAAGAGATGGCTATCAATTGCAGTTTGATTCACTTTAAAAAACAGTTACTAGTCTTTAATTCAATTTTAACCGAGTTTTGAAGACATTAAAAGTGAGTGTGTGACCACTACTCAAAAACAGGTACCTGATACCATAAGATAGCTATCTACAAAATAAAGGCCATGAAATATTCTTTAAGAATAACTACAGGGACGCCTGGGTGGCTCAGTTGGTTGGACAACTGCCTTCGGCTCAGGTCATGATCCCGGAGACCCGGGATCGAGTCCCGCATCAGGCTCCCAGCTCCACGGGGAGTCTGCTTCTCCCTCTGACCTTCTCCTCGCTCATGCTCTCTCACTGCCTCTCTCTCAAATAAATAAAATCTTTAAAAAAAAAAAAAAAAGAATAACTACAGGTTCGGGGGCCCCTGGGTGACTCAGTTGGTTAAGCATCTGTCTTTGACTCAGGTCATGATCCCAGGACCCTGGGATCAAGACCATCAGGTTCCCTATTCACTGGGGAGTCTGCTTCTCCCTCTCCGTCTGCCCCTTTGCCCTTCTTTGTGCTCTCTCTCCCTCTCAAAAAAATAAATAAAATATTTTTTAAAAAAAGAATAATTACAGGTTCAAAGGGAAAAAGACTTTAAAAAGAGAGTTGGAGGAAAAAGCTATAGATAATGTGAGATATCACACACTAAGAAGTTATACTGGATCTTGGGATCCTGGAATTACTGGGATCCTGGCTCAAATAAATTAAAGAAATAATTTTATATGACACTCAGGCAACAGCGGCAAGGTATCCTGACATAAAGTAAGCATTAAAAAAATTTTAATATGGGGGCACTAGGCTGGCTTAGTTGGTGGAATATGCAACTCTTAATCTTGGGGTTGTGAGTTTGAGCCCCAATTTTGGATGGAGGGATTACTAAAAAAATTAAAATCTTGAAAAAAAATCACTATGAATGTGATACTGTGGCTCTTGCCCAAATTTTATGGTTGGGTGAAAATACAGTGACAAATTTTTTTAGTTTATACCCATCATTAATTTTTAGAACACAACAGAGTAGAAAAACAATTATACGTATTAATAAATTCTGATTTTTTCCTAAACACTGTAATATTCACTCTACCATTATACACAGGATGTTTATAAGCCTTGTACACATTGTAATAGACTAAAGAAGTCTCTTTTTTACAATAAAGGACACATTCTTGGGCATCAAGAGTTTCATGTTAAGCATCTTATTACCTGTGAATTTGAATTTGAGGCAAAATGGTCCTCTTCTGCACATTTAACATGTTCTGTTATATCAGCACCAGTGTAAGCATCATTTTCTACTTGTGACTGGTCTTCAGAATTAAAAGTGGAAGCTTCAATATCCTGATCTTGCTGAACTGAGAGTTCAGTCACTTTATTTGGAAGACTGACATCCTTATAGTATGTCTGATAATAATAATCTGCAGCAAAAGTAAATTAGGTGATATCATATTAGAAAAATGTATATAAGGAGAAATTAATTCCAAACTACCAGCACTGAACCTAAAACAGCACACAATGCTAACGTATCATATTTTCACAACTTATCCGATTTAACAGATTAAATGGATGGTGCAGATAAATTGGCAGAGTATTTATCTTTGATCCTAACATCATCTTCAGTACTCTAGCTGTTAATTAAAAGTTTAAAAAATGGTAGATTTGGATTTTCCATAGCAAGGATATAAATGAAAACAGGTAAGTAGGTTGTGTTCTGTTAAAAAAAAAAAAGGAGCAACTCAACTTCTAATCACATACTAATACTATTGCATTACCAAATGACAATGGATATAAAGGTCAAGAATGGTTTTTTCTGTCATATTTCTCTCATGATGACTTTTAAAAAAATGTATCATACAAATATGTAATGTTAATAGTAATGCTGTGTTTAACAATTTAGTTCAATTACATACTGACTAAAACAGGGCAAAACTTAATGGGAAGATCATTTCTTCTGATCCCTATTTCTTAAAACTCAGTTGCTCAGTTATTTTGTCTCACAATGCCACTCATGAAGTCATGGCTGTGAGCTCATCACTACCATAAGGGCCTAAGACATTGACACTAAACACAATGCTAAGTGGAATGCATCAACAAGAAAACACAGGTACCTGGTCCAAGCAAGGCCAGATATGAGTAAATGGTTGAGAGCATGGCAAACATTACTCCAGTAATGTGCCCCCCAAAGCACATTAGCATTATTATGTATTTATAGAATGACATTTCTATTTTCCCACCAGAAGAACAGAGATTATCTGAAAATACCAAATCGTATGAAAAGTCAACATAACAGTTCTCAGATTTATCTAGATGTATGTCTCTTTTAAATTTAAAGAAAACTCCACCTTATCATGATGTGAACGTAACAGCACTAAGATATCTTCACTATAAGCCGAATACCTGAGATTGACCAAGCAGGATGGTTTTCTGTTTGTACTTCTACATCAGACTTCTTATTGTCTTCATTTCTCCCACAATGGAGTATTTTACTGAGCTCTTCTACCTAAAAGAAAACAAGGCCTTTAGGAAAATAGATAATTTGGCAATCTAATAATATACACACCATTCTCCTGAAATTACAATAATTATTTTTCTTGGTTGAAGTTTTAGAGAAGTACCAAAGCAACTCGTTTCCTTTTCAGAAAAATTAAAAATAGTGTAATCTTTCTTTCATCTTTCACATTTGTAGAGGGAAATATTTTTTCTTATACTCCCTTGCTAAACCTCAAAATAGTCCCTCCAAAATGAATTTAGATGAACTAAATAAAAAGGACTTTGTGAAGGCGATCCCTTACTTCTGACAGTAAGAATGTTTTATACTAAAATTTTAATCCGCAGTTCTTCCTAAAGAATTAGTTCAAAAAACCATTAATTCTAATTCATTAGATTAAATTATCTAGTATCATTCAGTGTCCTCCACCTGGAATTACCTATTCACTTAAATATATTAATACTCACTTGTATGCTTTAATGCACTTTTTTTTCTTTAAACAAAAGACAGTAATCGTAGGCCTAAACAACTGTAGTGGAAGGGAAGAGAGGTGACTACCTCAGAAGGGCATCTGTCTTCCCTGTGCCTCACTGAATGCCAGGGCCAGAACAACAGTGTGGAAATACCCACAAGCAGATGAAGAACAATACCACAAATACCCTTCATTCAGAAAGATCTTGGCGTGAGACAATGTCTACTACAGGCATGAAACTAAATAAAAAACCAAGCTTTTAAATAGTTAATAACACATAAAGCTTAAAAGAAGGAAGGTGGTAAGACTGACTACATACAGATTATCTAGGCACTTCGTTAGTTACCAGATCCTATTAGCACCAGTGCTCAAACTAGAGTGAAGCAAGCAAGGCACCTAGAGCACAAAGTTTAAGGAGGCACTCATTCTCAGCTTCTCACAAGTAGGAGAATGAGTACTCCTTGGATTTTTTGCCCTGGGTTACTGATTGCCTTGCCCCAGTCCTGGGTCTAGCTACTACCACTATAACTATAAACTTGGTAATTTATTTAGTATCTCCCTACATGCTAGGCACTAAACTTAGTACTCTGCATAACCTCTCACTAACTCTTCCAAACTTCTTACAGAATAGTAGCTCTAATCACCATTTTACATGAGAAACCTGAAGAGACAAAATAATTTGCCCAAAGTTCTTCAGAGTCCAAAACCTGTTTTTCTATCAGCTCACTGTCAATTCCCAAGCCACCTTTTTACCGCTCCAGGTAAAACATTATTCAGTGATCTGAGACGACAGTTAACCAACCTACACCTACCACCAAAGGAGGCTCACTAAGAAGAGGGTAAAGAGGAGTTAGTACTATCACCAGTAGGGTCAAGGCTTTTTATGCATTTCAATTTTTATATTAGACCACTATCAAATTCACACTAATAATAAAATGCTGGCTCTTCAAAGACTAGCAACAATGTTCTCTTTTAGATCTTTAGATTAAAAATTTGGAGGGGCGCCTGGGTGACTCAGTCGGTTAACTGTCTGCCTTTGGCTCAGAACATGATGTCAAGGTCCTGGGATCTAGCCTCACATCAGGCTCCCTGCTCAACGGGAGTCTGCTTCTCCCTCTGCCACTCCCCCTGCTTGTGCTCTCTCACTCTCTGTCAAATAAGTAAATAAAATCTTTAAAAAAAATTAGAATTATAAAAGCGTTTTTAAAAAGGAATTGTAAGTATTTTGCTCACCTTTCCTCATGATAGTTTAGTCAAGGACTCCTAGCACAGTCGTTGTGCATTCGTTATAAGAGTTCAAGAACTAGTTATTGAGTAAACAAATATTTTCTATAACATCATATTAAAATCTATACAACAGACGCAATGCACTACATCTCAGCAGTTGTTTTCATAGATCATTTGATAACAAAGCATAACAAAGTTTACCAATTTTTCAGTATACAACCTTTATGTGCAGTTTTAGGAAATATTACAATATATTACAAAGGACTACACAACAGTTTACATTAATAATTACAGGGAAATAACTTGTTGGAAGAGTGTAACTGCCCAAAAAAATCAATCTGGATAAAAATATTATGTTCCTTTTTCAAAATTAAAAAAAAAAGTGACAGTTAAATACTAATCCTTACTCCATTTTATGAATATGAAATTAACTGATTAGTGTCTCTGACAAAGACAAGAGCCCCCTACTTTCACCAGAAAACTCAAGCAGAAAAATAACCTGACACAAGCATAATGTTCAACAGTTGCTAAAACTCTAAAACTAGAGTTAAAACTAAACTAAATCTAAACTAAAATCTAAATGCTAAATCTGATTTAACCTTCACTTGCATGGTACTAGCTCTCTCATTTTACCGACAACCAAGGCTGAGCATCAGTTCACACACCAAGTGAGTAATAAATGGAATTCTGCTTTAAGTCCAGAGCTTTAACAAACTCAAAAGTGATGCAAAAAAAAAAAAAAAAAAATATATATATATATATATATATATATATGTTCCTAATGCCAAAGGAACGTCTTAAGTGAGAATGAAAGGGTAAGGTAATGAAGTTCACTTCCCACGAGCCGCTCGCACACTTATCTAAACGCGAGGAACCCGAGCTCTTAGGCTAGCTTCAAACGTACTTGGAATTATAATACAAGTGAACTTTTCTTTCTTTCAGAATCCCTATAAAACAGTTCTCGGCCCCTGCCACGGAGCCCTTCCGAAGCTATCAGAGGCTTCGGAGACCTCCCCTTGGGCTGGATAGGGCGCCGGACCGCGCACCTGGGTGCGGAGCTCCTGGTTGTTGCTCTCTGCGCTCTGGTACAGCCGCTCCGTGTGATGAAGCAGCTTCTCGATCTCCCGCACCTGCCGCTTGCAGCTCCGCAGCTCGCGTTCCAACTTCTCCACTTTCCGCCTCAGCTGGGCCAGTTCAGGCTCAGGGGAGGGAGGTGACGACGGCGACAACGAAGGCGACGGAGCCTCGGAAGCCATGGGGTCCAGCACAGGGCGGCCCGTGGGCGCGGAGGGACTGCGCTCACGCTGAGGCGGACGCCTGCGGGGCCAAAAGCCATAAAAGAGCGCAGGCAACGAAAGCTGGCCTCAGACCGGCCGGGCCGGACCGGCCCCTGGCCATGACGCCTTGAGGCTCCTTGCCTGTAGCCTAGAAAGACTGCGGACAATGAACAAGGGGACAGAGGATGCGCCCGGCCCAATCCGCCAGACTTTCAAGCGGGGAAACTTTATTGGCAACTACCTTCCCCACCAACCGAAAGACCTGGAAAAACGTTGGAGAAATAGTGGGCCCAGAAAAGCGGAGGACAGAAACACTGGGAAGCTTCCTGGGCTGAACCGGAAACGAGGGCGCTGGTGGTGGGCGGGGCCAAAACCTAAAGGGAAGCTACGGGTACCGGGAAGGGCCTTAAGACACATGCGCAGTCTCTCTACTTGAACACTAGGTTACAGCGCGCTTGAACAGTCTATTTGAAAGCTGCTGCTTAGCATTGGGGGTAGTTTTAAGGTCGCTGCCTCTGGTCTTGGGTTTTTGCACTTGCCTGTGTCGGGGAGCAAGAATTCCTGTCTCCTCCAAGGTTCTTCTAGTTGCACGAAGAATCAAATTTACGAGACAGATTAACAGAGAAAAATAAAAGTTAATACGCATAGGTATGAGGAACTACACATGAACATGAAAATTCCAAAGATGGGCACAATGAGGTATATATGTCATTCTGAACTAAAAAGGAAGTAGGAGACTGGGACTTCAGATGAAAGGAATGCACTTTGCGGTAAGATGAGCAGATGTTTGGTAATTAGATATTTGCCTTATCATACAGATGGCTCACTCAGATAAAATTTATCTGTTAATAACAATTATTCTGGGAAAAACCCCGATTTAGATTCTTCTGTGTGGTTGAGGGAGGACAAAAGTTTCTCTTGAGCCCTCGGAGTCTAAAGCAACTTAGGCTTGAGATAATCCACAAGCCAAAGTGTAACATGAAGGGGAGGGGGTCCTATCCTGTACCCCTTCACCTACTAGCAACAAGTTTTCACACTTTTTGCAGAGTTCACTTTGAGGCTCTTCATTTTATAGCACTCTGTAGATGAGAACACTGAAACTCCAAAAATAATTTGTCAAGATTTATAGAGATAATGGTAGATAGGGCTAGAACATAGTTTTCTGATGCTCTGCTTATTTACCATTTCTGTTGATTTGGTGAGTTTAGGCCCCCAGGAAATAAAAGCAGATTCATTAGATCTGAGGTGAAGAGGGGAGCATCCCCAGTGGAAAAATAAGCACCTAGATTCTGTGAAAGTAGAAGCGAAAAATGCTCTGGTTCAGCGGATTTATTTGGTGTTTCAGGTGTGTGGAACTGGCATTTGTCCACCAGGCTTTAAACTGATGAGGGCCTCTTGAAACATCTTTCCTTCACCAAGGTCAATTAGAATTATAGCCTGAGATGCTGTGCCTGAGAACTATGGAGGTCAGCGCCTATGTCTTGCCAGTCCCTTCCCAGGGTCCAGCACAGTGCCTGTCACAGAGCAGATATCCTTAAATGTTTGCTGAACACAGCCAAACAAAAGAATCATACTTGGTGTCCCAATTCAGCATGCTTTCTGTCACTTGCCCACATCTTCAGTCACAGGCAGTGAGTTCTGCAATAGGGATCTCCCTTTTCTCAGTCCTGCACACATTATAGGTTAGTCCCTAAGAGCACTTTTACAAGGCACCCAGTGACAAGGCAACAGTGATCTAGTAATGAAAGGATGTTTAGTGAGAAGACATAGCATGTCTTCCCTGATGTAAAATAGACATGTGCTGGGAAAAAAAATTCAGACTTACCTTACCTTAATTCAAACTTACCTTACCTTAATGCATTTTGACTCTAGCCAAGAACTTATCAAAACCTTTTAAAGTAAAAACTCTATTTTTCTACTTTCTCCACCTTTGGGGCATAAGAAATCCCATGAATACCACCTATGAGGTAACTTTAAGATAGAGTGTACTTTCGAGGTCCTCTTTTTATAGATGAGAAATTTCAAGTTTTAACCATTATCAAATACTTATTAGCTACTACTTGAAACAGTGTTTCTTTGGCTTGTCTTAAAAGTGATCCATTTTGGGTGCCTGGGTGGCTCAGTGGGTTAAGCCACTGCCTTCAGCTCAGGTCATGATCCCAAGGTCCTGGGATCGAGCCCCACATCGGGCTCTCTGCTCAGCAGGGAGCCTGCTTCCTTCTCTCTCTCTCTGCTTGCCTCTCTGTCTACTGTGATCTCTGTCTGTCAAGTAAATAAATAAAATCTTAAAAAAAAGTAATCGATTTAAGCCTAGATTCTGGCCTCATCATGCTACTGTCTACAACCTCTGGCCATTAGTCTTGAAGAAAAGAGTGACTGTTAGGGCCGATTCAATGTTAAAACCTGTTTAACTATTAGGGCCTGCTTAGCCAGAGCAACTCCATATTGCCTAGGTAGCCATATTGTTGTTTACATCCACGGACTTCATTCCAGGAATAAACGCCCCAGCAGTTCCTGGTATCGGTTCCGGGTATCGATTCCGGGAGTAAACTCCTTAACATTAGAAGCCACATACCTCAGGTCTGCGGTTATGCCCTATAAAACCAGCCTGTGAGATCAGGACAGGGTCGCTCTCTTCGCCCTGTCTGGTCAGTCTGACTTCTAATGCTTGGCATAGAATAAAGCTTTTTGCATAACTTTCACTTTGTTTCAGTCTCCTTCCCTGGCCAGTCAGTCTAACTTCTAATGCTTGGCGTAGAATAAAGCTTTGCATAACTTTCACTTTGTCTCAGTCTCATTCCTTTGATAACGGACCCCAACAGTGACTTTTTTTTTTTTTTTTAAGGAAAAAGGGAAAACCTTGTGTATCAGGAATTGCATTAAGGTTTGTAACAGCAGTTAGTCTACAATGGCTTATTAAACAAATTAGGAGGTTGTTCTATTACATTAAAGAAGTCCAGAAACAGGCTTCCAGAGCTGGTTTAGTGGCTTCACCAGGTCTTCAGGACTCAGGTTCCATCTGTCTCTGCTATGCTGGTCTCAGAGCATTATTTCCAGCCTTCAGGTCTGGAAGGCTGTACATTCATCGTACAAGAGCACGGGACAAGAAGACTTTCCCATGGGGTGTTTGGCTGGCTCAGTAGAGCATGTGACTCTTGATCCCAGGGCTGTGAGTTCAAGCCTCATGTTAGGTGTAGAGATTAATTAAAATCTTAAAAAAAGAGGACTTTTCCAAAGCCCTATTCAATGACTTCTGTTTATAACTCAATACCTACTCTTGTTATGAGTGTGACTGGGAATATTGTGTGTGTGTGTGTGTGTGTGTGTGTGTGTCTTTCTAAGTTGGACACATTACTCCCAATAATAAGGGGTTCTATAAATATGGAAGAGAGGGGAAATGCCTGGTGAGTAGGTGAACAGCAGTTTTTGCCAGAGAGGTTTCAGATCAAAAGTGACTTAGTATAGTGGGCAGGGCCAGTGCCCTAGAGAAGCAAACTACTTGACACTCTTCACAATTTCCTTTTGTTTCTGTAATATTTTTTCTCAGTTATTATTTTGTACCTCAGACTGTAGTCATAGTTTCTAGTTCACAACACATTTTCAACATTGGCCCATGAATGGCTCCTCTATTTTTTTGTTTTGGTTTATTCCCCCAGTATAAACCAAATTGGTCTATACCCCTAGTCTCCAGGCCCATTACCTCCTTTCTGCCAATGGACACCCACTCTTACATGTCTGCTGTATGTCTTTAAATATAAATTTACCCTTATATGTTTTATGTGTATTCATTTAACATACATAGTATTTAGGAATTTTTTTAGGTTTTATTTATTTGTCAGAGAGAGAGAGAGGGCATGCACACAAGCAGGGGGAGCAGCAGGCAGAGGGAGAAGCAGGCTCCCCGCTGAGTAAGGAGCCTGATGCAGGACTTGATCCCAGGACCCTGGGATATGACCTGAGCTGAAGGCAGATGCTTAACCCACTGAGCCACCCAGGCAGCCCTGGTATTTGGTTTTAAATCTTATACTCTTTCTTATTTTTTCCACAGCAAAAAGATATTTTTAAAATTCATATGTATTGCTATATATACATCTAAGTGCTGCATAGTATTCCAGAGTGTAAGTACACCATAATTAATTTATCCATTAGCTTTCAACATCTAAGTTATCTCCAACTGAGATATCCGTTATTCTCCATTGATACAACAATGAAAACCCTTATTCATTCTACTTTATAGGCCTGTGCATTCATTTCTTTGGAATATGTAGCAAGGGATGTGACCTCTGGTTCCTAAGGCAAACATTTAATTTCACTCTATTCCACTAGGCCGCTTTCCAGAATGGCTGTACGTTCCCTTCACCAAAGAGGCAGAATCTCCCTTCCACCTCTGAAGCTGGGTTTGGCCAAGCGATTTGCTTTGGCCAGCTGAATGAGGTGATTTCCAGAGCCGCAGACCACTTCTGAGCCTACATCTCAAGAGGTCCCAGGATTTCTGCTTGCTTTCTTGGATTTCTTCTATTGCCGTGAGAAGAACACGCTTAGGTGTGTCTCTTGGTCTTAAATGGGGGATAAATGACACGTGGAACAGATCTGTTCCAGCTGAGGTAACCCAGCTCCGCAGCCTACAGGGGAGGTTCCAAGAAACCCTCAGACAGTCAGCAATCCCAGTGGAGATCAGCCAGCCACCACCTCACCCCAGGCTTGGAAGAAATAACAAATGATGTTTACTGGAAGTTTAGGGGTATTTTGTATGTAAGAATAACTGATACTCAACCTGATCTAGAGGCACTCCAGGATCCTGTGAGTTTCAGCAGGCCAAGTACCAGGGATAGTCCTATATTCTACAACAGAGGAATATTTTCAATTAAGTAAAACCTGATTTACATCCAATTTCTTTTAGAATGTCATCAATTCTACATTTAGTGAACATTCACCTGTCATAATTTATGTTGGATCCAATGGGTGGCCAACACTCTCCTACCTGATCCTACTATTTGATGTCACTCGAGAATATCCGGGGAGCCATGGCATTTCAATAGTTCTGATTTATTGCCCTGTATTACTTTTGGTCAATTGACCATTACCTGTTTCCTTCCCCTGGAGACCTAAGGAAAGAATGGGTGGGTGTAACCCTAAAGCACTGGAGTGATGATGGTAAGGGAAGAAAGCCAAAGGAAACAAGGCAAGCCCCTCTTCTCCACCCGCAGCTGAAATACTTACGTTCTGCACTTTCATTTTATGATTGTACAATGAATTTTAAAATTACTGTATTGTAAATTTTCCCATGCTATCCCCTGACACACACATCCCCAATATTAAGAATGCTGACTCCCTGAGGGACTCTATCTCCACTGGACTGATTCGAGGCCTTCAAGATGCAAAATCAAGGCTTTAGACTAGAACAGTACTTTCTCAAACTCTATGTTGAAGGATTATTTTTTAAAAGTTCCAATTTGGGATGCCTGGGTGGCTCAGTTGGTTGGACGACTGCCTTCAGCTCAGGTCATGATCCCGGAGACCCGGGATCGAGTCCCGCATCAGGCTCCCAGCTCCACGGAGAGTCTGCTTCTTCCTCTGACCTTCTCCTCGCTCATGCTCTCTCACTGCCTCTCTCTCAAATAAATAAATAAAATCTTTAAAAAAAAAGTTCCAATTTATTGTGGATTGATACTTTTGTAAAATACCACAGAATCTATGAGTGAATAGCAGAAAATAAGGGATGCCAGAGATGTTGCTGAGTAGTATGAAATGATCCCCCTTGAATATTTAGTTTTTCAAGAGATGCAAGTTAGAGACTGAGTCTCTTGTTACTTAGCTACTTGAGCAGTACTTCTTTGAATGCTGGTCATCAGGTGAGGAATTCATTAGTATTAAAATTGGATAAAAATTACAAAAACTAGCAACCATGCATCATTGCTAAATTCTTTTAAAGCTGTTTATCCCTTGGTTGGGCCTTTTTCTTCTTTTTTTTTTTAGATTTTATTTATTTATTTGACAGAGAGATCACAAGTAGGCAGAGAGGCAGGCGGGGGCCGGGGTGGGGGGGAGAAGTGGATCCCCGCTGAGCAGAGAGCCCTAGATGGGGATCAATCCCAGGACCCTGAGACCATGACCTGAGCTGAAGGCAGAGGCTTTAACCCACTGAGCCACCCAGGTGCCCCTTGGTTGGCCCTTTTAGGCATCCTGTAGCATAAATGGGAAGTCCCTGGCTTTTCTTTAAAAATCACTCAAGCTAGCCTATGCTGAACCATGTCTAATTATCCAAAGCTGGGAACATGGATAATATCTTTGTCTTGAGACTGAGCCTGTAAGAAACTTTTATTCAAAATGTTAACTTCATTCATTTTCTCACTCCCCCCAAAGATGTTGGGACTTAAATCCTTTCTGAGTTTAATTTTAAAATGTGTTTTTGTTGCAGATTCTGCTAGTTGTCAACCCAAGAGCCACTCTCTTTACTTCTAGCAAGAAAATCTGAATTTTGTTCAGGGTAACAACACACCTAAGCTGGGCCACCATGTGACATAGTTATGGTCATTAGAAGTCCAGAGGCAAGGTTCCTGGCAAAGCTATTGGCTTCTAATCAAAAAGGACAGATTCAGCTCTTTTACTCTGTCCTTCTCTTTCTTTTTATTCTTCCTAACTGGAAAATGGATGTTATGGTGGTGGTAGTGCAGCTTCACTGTGACCACGAGGCAATCACAAACATGAACACCGCACCTTAAGAAAAGCAAACTGGAAAGATAGAAGGATCTTGAGATATTGATGATACTGCCTCTAGACTTCCTTTTAATTAAGTCATGATGTTGGTATTTCTAGTGCATTCAGCCAAATATAAGGCTTAAATGACATAGTCCTTTAACTATATAGAGTAGTTCCTCTACTTGTTAGAGGTCTTCATAATTTTTAATAATCTTATTTTTAAATGAGTTAAGCATTTACTACACTGGTCTCTAGGCACACTTCATAAAAGTTTCACTCAAGCAATGACTGCTGATAAAATGATGCTAGATCTTAAAAATTCTGAGTTCTTGTTACTGTTTTGACTACCAATAGAAGATTTGAGAATACGCAGGCTTTTTCTTTCGACCATCTTTTGTTTCTCCTCCATGTGACAGGTCTAGGAAAATTTCCAGTTAAAAAACATATCTGCCAGTTCAGAGATGAAAGTTTTATACCTTCCAGACTTTTCTCCAGAAGTCAAGTACTAATTAACTGAAGTCCCCAACATTTAATATCGTAAAACTTGCTAGAAAGTTCGCAAAGAAATTTTAGTGGATTTTTTCCATCTGATGTGACATAAAACTGTTCCTGGTGTGTTTTGAAGTTTCTGGCTTTTCTTCTTCCCCCTTTGGTGAATATTAATCAAGAAATGAAGTATCAAAGTTGTAACCAGGGTGGAAAGAGGAGGCTGACTATGTGTGTGTGTGCGTGCGCACGTGCGCGTGTGTTTGCATGCACTTGTATATGTTACAGGGGTTCAAAGTGCAAATTGTATTTTGTTACATTTGCAAATAACTGTTTGACTCAGGCTTTTACAAATGAGTAGTAAAGGGGCGCCTGGGTGGCTCATTTGTTAGGCGTCTGCCTTTGGCTCAGGTCAGGATCCCAAGGCGCTGGGATGAAGCTCTGTATCAGGCTCCTCGCCCAGTGGGAAGCCTGCTTCTCCCTCTCCTACTCCCCCTGCTTGTGTTCCCTCTCTTGCTGTCTCTGTCCCTGTCTCTCTCTGTCTCTCTCTCTCTCTGTCAAATAAATAAATAAAATCTTTTAAAATATACGCATGGAGCACCTGGGTGGCTCAGTAGGTTAAAGCCTCTGCCTTCGGCTCAGGACATGATCCCAGGGTCCTGGGATTGAGCCCAGCATCAGGCTCTCTGGTCGGCAGGGAGCCTGCTTCCTCCTCTCTCTTTCTCTCTCTCTCTCTCTCTCTCTGCATGCCTCTTTGCCTACTTGTGATCTCTGTCTGTCAAATAAATAAATAAAAATATATACGCATAAAATCTTCAAGATGGGCTTTAAAGGCAAACTCAGGTAAAATATATTTGTTCAACAAATATTTATGGAACACCAGCTATGTTCCAGGCATGGTGCTGGGTGCTGGGGGTACAATGGTGAATGAAAATAGAGTCAATTCCTTTTCATTTATAGTCTCATGAGGGAGAGAGACATTATTCAAGAAATCACACAAAAGTATAATTATAAAATGAGATTACTATACCACTAGAACTGTATCATCCATTGAATGCAATTTGTTTCATAGAACCACAAGTCTAAAAATGTAGTGGAAGTTATCCTTATAGGACAAAATTACTAAAAATGATCAGAGAAAACAGAGTTAGGGATATAACTTCAGAGAAGGTAAGGAGCCTAAAAAAAAAAAAAAGACAAGTTTAAGGGCTGGGTTGGGAGCAAGGAGATACAGTTCAAGAAGAGCTAGGCAGGGACGCCTGGGTGGCTCGGTTTTTGGTTGGACGACTGCCTTCGGCTCAGGTCATGATCCTGGAGTCCCAGGATCGAGTCCCGCATCGGGCCCCCAGCTCCATGGAGAGTCTGCTTCTCCCTCTGACCTTCTCCTCGCTCATGCTCTCTCTCACTGTTACTCTCTCAAATAAATAAATAAAATCTTTAAAAAAAAAAAAAAAAAAGAAGAGCTAGGCGGGTAGGTCAGAGGAAGGGCCACCACAAAGGCTACTGATGCAGGGCCCAACAACTGCTTGGAAACTGAGCCATCATCATTTGTAGTTTGCCCTGCTTTGATTCAAGGGTGTGTTTCCACCACCTGCACGGGGGACTCTGATAACTGCTCCCCCTTGGGATCCATGGGGACTCTATTCCTGCTGCATCCTCTCCCATGGATTGCCTAGAAGAACTTGCAGACCTCCTTCCTCCCCATTTGGTTGCCCAATGCACACAATACTTCAAGACACCCGGGGACATATAGGATAGGAAGAGGACTGATGGAATGGTGTACTGGACCCCCCAGTGGAGTCGGGGTAGAGAAGCATCGTACACTTGTACTTAAGGGGGAGGTTGCTGATTGAATGTATCTTGATGCTGGAAGAGCCTTCTTCTTCCCTCCCTGCAAGATAGAGCAGTAGCTATTAACAATTCTCTTGTAATAATTAAAAATATTTAAGAGTACAAAATAAAAAATTAAAATTAACCAAAGGAGGTATTAGAGTCCCAAGAATGCACATTGACCTTCTTGATGTTTTGAGGTAGGGTCTGGACGAGATCCTATCATTTACTGAAATACACATACTTCCTGCTTCACTTGACTTTGTGAGAATTTAATGTGAGATCACAGTGAAGGAACATTTACTCACCAAAGTCATGGCATTCATTTGTTGAAACAGCCTCTTAAAGAAAAAGGGCAGATTGTGGGCATAACCACTTCTTTACTATCTTCATATGTAGATTAAACATAGTCATGGTTTTTCATTTGGCATTAAACGTATCCTCATACGACATAGTTATAAACAAATTAAGTTTCATCTGAATATATGCCAAAAACCTAAAAAAGAAACACAAAATTGGGAGTTAATGCAGATCATTAGGGTTACAGAGGACATGACGGTGTAGAATTAACTTGATAAATTAGTGACACGGTATAAAGCAACAGGGACAGGTGTGGGTTAGTAAAGTGATTTTTTAAAAAGATTTTATCTATGGGGCACCTGTGTGGCTCAGTGGGTTAAGCCACTGCCTTTGGCTCAGGTCATGATCTCAGGGTCCTGGGATCGAGCCCCGCATCAGGCTCTCTGCTCGGCAGGGAGCCTGCTTCCCCCTCTCTCTCTGCCTGGCTCTCTGTCTACTTGTGATCTCTCTCTGTCAAATAAATAAATAAAATCTTAAAAAAATAAAAATTTAAAATTTAAAAAAAGATTTTATCTATTTATTTATTTGAAAGAGAGAGACAGCACACATGAGCAGGGTGGGGCAGAGGTGAGAAGGAGAAACAAGACTCCCTGCTGAGTGCTGAGCCTGATGTGGTCCAACTCGGTCCAGGCGTGGAGCCCTGAGATCATGACCTGAGCTGATGTCAGATGCTTAACCTACCGAACCACCCAGGCGCTCTGTAAAGTAACTTCTAGACAGAGACATGTTAACTGAATTTCAGCTCTGCTACATATTAACTGTGAGACTTTGGGCCAGTTACTTAAGCATACTCATGGTTCAGTTTCCCCATAAGTAAAACAGAGATTAAGTAATACCCTTCACGGAGGACGGTGGGAGGATGAAAAGCAATAATGCAGGTAAAGTGCTAACTTTAGAACCTGGCACATGGTAATATTAATTATTATCATGATTGTTTTCTTTAATAAATGTTTACATAGTGCTTGCTGTGTTGTACCAGGTGTTGTACCAGGTGTACCTGTGTTGTACAACAGGTGTTGTACCAGGTATGTAATAATACATACTATTATGTATATGTATTATGGATACATATATATGTATATGTATTATATATGTATATATTATGTATATATGTATGCATTAAGCACCATGTAGGTATTAACTCGTTTCTTATCACAATCCTGTAGAATAAGTACTATCATTATCCCACAATCCTATGGGATAGGTACCTCCATTTACAGAGGAAGAAATTGCAGCCCAGAGATTAGGTAACTTCATTAAAATAACCCAGCCAATAAGAGTCAGAGCTGGCATTCAAATTCTGATTTCAGGGGGCAATGCTCTTAGCCATATGCCATCAGTTCTCTGTACCTTAGCATCATCACCACCATTATCTTAAGCCATAAACTGAATATGATGCACAAGGTATTAATGTGTATGTGTGTGTGTGTAGTGACATGGTATAAAGCACACACACACACACATATACATATATATATTTGTTTATTGATTATTAAATATGGGATCATTCTAGAAAAGTTAAAGAAAGTCAATAGGACAGGAGCAAGTGGCTGGCTCAGTTGGTAGAGCACGGACTCTTGATCTCAGGATTGTAAGTTTGAACTCCATGTTGGGTATAGAAATTACTTAAAAAATAAAAAAAACTTTTAAAAAATTATTAGAATAGCCAAAAGAATGCTGGAAAAGAAAACCAAAGCTTGTGGCATCACAATTCCAGACTTCAAGATATATTACAAAGCTATAATCATCAAGACAGTATCTTCCTGACCCCAAAACAGACACAGAGATCCATGGAACAGAAAAGGGAACCCAGAAATGGACCCTCAACTCCATGGCCAACTAATTTTTGACTAAGTAGGAAGAAATATACAATGAAAAAAAGACACCATACACAAAAATAAACTCAAAATGGGTGAAAGACCTGTGCGTGAGAAAGGAACCAATCAAAATCCTGGAGAACACAGGCAGCAACCTCTTCGGCCTCAGCCGCAGCAACTTCTTCCTAGACACATCTTCAAAGGCAAGGAAAAGAAAAGCAAAAATGAACTACTGGGACTTCATCAAGATCAAAAGCTTTTGCACAATAAAGGAAACAGTCAACAAAACTAAAGACAACAGAAAGAATGGGAGAAGATATTTGCAAATGTCTTATCAGATGAGGAGCTAATATCAAAAATCTATAAAGAATTTATCAAATTCAACACCCAAAGAACAAAAAATCCAGTCAAGAAAATGGGCAGAAGATATGAACAGGCATTTCTCCAAAAAGACATACAAATGTGGGGCACCTGGGTGGCTCAGTGGGTTAAGCCACTGCCTTCGGCTCAGGTCATGATCTCAGGGTCCTGGGATCGAGTCCCGCATCGGGCTCTCTGCTCAGCGGGGAGACTGCTTCCCTCTCTCTCTCTCTGCCTGCCTCTCTGTCTACTGTGATCTCTCTCTGTCAAATAAATAAATAAAATCTTTTAAAAAAAAAGACATACAAATGTCCAACAGACACATGAAAAAAATGTTCAGCATCACTTGTCATCAGAGAAACACAGATCAAAACCACAATGAGGTATCTCCTCTCACAGTCATAATGGCTAAAATTAACAACTCCAGAAACAACAGATGTTCACGAGGATGTGGAGAAAGGGGAACCCTCTTACACTGTCAGTGGGAATGCAAACTGGTGCAGCCACTCTGGAAAACAGTATGAAGGTTCCTCAAAAAGCTAAAAATATAACTACCCTATGACCCAGCAATTGCTCTACGAGTTATTTATTCAAAAGATACAAAAACCGTAATTCAAAAGGACACATGCACCCCGATGTTTATAGCAACAATGTCCAAAATAGCCAAGATATGGAAAGAGCCCAGATGTCCATCCACGGGTGAATGAATAAGGAAGAGGTGGTGTATATATGCAATTTAATATTACTCAGCCATGAAAAAGAATGAAATCTTGTCATTTCCAATGACATGGATGAAACTAGAGGGTATTATGTATGCTAAGAGGAATAAGTCAGTCAGAGAAAGAGAAATGTCATATGATTTCAGTCATATGTGGAATTTAAGAAACAAACCAGATGAACATAGGAGAAGGGAAGGAAAAATAAAATAAGATGAAAACAGAGAAGGAGACAAACCATAAGAGACTCTTAACTCTAGGAAACAAACTGAAGGTTGCTGGAGAGGAGGTGGTTGGGAGGATGGTTAACTGTGTGATGGGCATAAAGGAGGGAACCTGATGGAATGAGCACTTGGTATTATATGCAACCGATGAATCACTAAATCCTACCTCTGAAACTAGTAATACACTATATGTTAATTCATTGATTTTAAGTTTAAAAAACAAAGATTAGTAGGACAAAACACCTGTGAGGAAGTTTAAGGGCTCATTGATAATTCCCTGTCTTTTAAAGGAATTGCTATAAAATACTTTCTTGGGGCACGTGGGTGGCTTGAGCATCTAACTCTTGATTTCTGCTCAGGTCATTATCTCAGGGTCATGAAATCGAGCCCCACATTGGCTCTATGCTGAGCATGGAGCCTGCTTAAGATTCTCTCTCTGCCCCTCCCTACCCTCGTGTGTGTGTGTATATATATATATATATACATATATATATATATATATATATATATATGTATATATATATATATATATAAAATTTTATCAACCATCCCTACTTGCCTCTCAAATTAATAGAATGACCAAATGTGAAAGCATTTTATGAACTATTTTTCAAAAACCTGTAGAAATATAGGTTACAATTATCTGGTTTTGGACCCTTACAGATTCAGAACAGTATTCATTTGTGTGTGATATAAATAGACATATACATGCATGCACATCCTTGGAAAGTTTCTTACGTGTTATATACTTTTCTATCTATGTCGGTTGCTACTGGCAATGTGGGATTGCTGATCTGACAGGGACTTAATTTCTCTCAAATCCTTTTGACCAAGACCAAAAAAGTGAAATGAAGAAATATGACAAAACACATTTTGACCAGCAGGTGGCAGTAAAGCATTGCTATTTTGAAAAGATTCCAGGCACAAGAATTAACTTCCGGCAGGTGTGGTATGTCCCAGGAGACAAAATATTGCCTGGAGCTTCTGATTGTCCAGATCCCGTGGGCACCTCCCTACCCCGACCTGCCTCATCCCTGACCTGGAGGAGCCAAGCCTCAGAAAGAGATTATGGGGACACAATATGATAAATGCTGCCATCGGAAAAACACATGGGCTCTGGGAGCAAGGTCATTTATCTGAAAAGTATATCCCCATCTTAGAATTCTCATTTAAGTTAACTTTATTGCATAAATGGAATGATTACCGGGATATTGTGATTATCTTATTTTAACCCTTTGATGAAGTTTTTCTACATACCAATTTTTCTGCATCTAAAAATGTGATTTCTCAAAATAAATAATAAATAAAAATTTTTAAAAATGTGATTTCTCTTTGTTCTTCAAATAAGGAATGGCAAAGAAATACTGGAAGAAATGGTATACCCTTTAATTAGGCCCCCTCACCACTCACCCCAGGCAATCAAGAAGACCCCTAGAAGGCTCCCTGAATGCTGGGAAATGCACATCGGTGTTGTCTAGTATAGACTGGGCCCGGAGTTCATAAAGGAGAAAAGGTATTCCGCCTCTGGTAAGGAAGAATTTATTCAGGACTGTTGTCACAGGTATAGATGTCAAGACTATGGCAACAGGAGAAAGAGATCAGACTCAACTCCAAATGCAACAAGAAGTGGAAATCTACAGCCAAGGAGCAGGTAGAGGGAGTTGGGGGCCGATAACTCTGGGAGTCTGATATAAGAAGACATATGGGGGTGTGGTTTGCATGTCAAAGGCAATTCCACCGGCAAGTTGTTGGCCATCTCTAGGAATGAGCTAATCCTGGAGGAGCAGCCACTCCCTTTGTCTATAAGATCCCAGGATGTTGAAGCACCATAACATAGGGGAAAAGTGGGAACATGATTAATACAAAGTGCTTTGCTTCTAGCTTCTAAAACACTATTTCTGTCTACCAACGAAGGGAACAAATGAAATTAGGAAGCACCGAATAAGCGAGCTCAACTGATTTCACCTAATAATCATGATATGTAACATTTACTTAGTTCCTTCTATATGTTACCTCTTGTGCTATGCACTTTAAATGCTCACTTGTATTTAATCCACATATTTGTATCTTGATGGTAGTGATGCTTATATGTGATAAGGCACCTCAGAATTACACACAGAACTCTAAAAAAAAAAAAAAAAAAAGCATAAAAGGGGTGCCTGCCTGGCTCAGTTGGTAAAGCATGTGACTGCTAGTCTTGGAGGTGTGAGTTCCAGCCCCACATTGGGTGTAGAGCTTACTTAAGAGAAGAAAACAAAAATAATACAATACAAAAAAATGAGTGTATGCAAAAACTGGCAAAATTTGCTAAGAGCTATAGCTTAGATAGTTGTATTTGCCCATTAATTTCCTGGTTTTGATCATGCACTATAAATAAGATTTCCCCATTGGGGCAAGCCAGGTGATGGATACAGGGGACCTCACTGTACTATTCTTACACCTTCTTGTAAATCTACAATTATTTCAAAGAAAAAAAAGTTAAAAGTCCTTCAAGACCAATACTATTATTATCCCCATTTTACACTGGAGGAAACTAGGCTTGGAGAGGTTAAGTAACCTACCTCAGGTCATTTAGCAAGTAAGTGACAGAATGTGTGTGATTCCAACCCAGAGCTACTACACCAACAACTTCCTCCAACACAGATAATCCTCAAACAAAATAATGATTCCTGCTACTCACAGAATGTTTCTATGTTCCAGTAAGTTTTGAAAAATATGTAAATAAATTCAATTACCCTACACTGTTTGAAAATTGAAAATTAATCAGCAGCACACTTAGTATAGGAATTGGAATGGGTCTTCAGCAGAAACAAAGAAATGACAACATTTCACTTTATGGGCTTCCTTCAGCAACAAATATTTGATATTCTTATGAACACTTTATTTTTTTTTTTACTATTGTAAAACACCAGATATCAGATTAATAATTACATAAAAGGGTGCCTGTATGGCTCAGTCATCAAGCGTCTGCCTTCAGCTCACGTCATGATCCCAGGGTCCTAGGATTGAGCCCCACATTGGGCTCCCTGCTTGGTGGGAAGCCTACTTCTCTCTCTCCCACTCCCCCTACTTGTGTTCCCTCTCTTGCTGTCTCTCTCTTTGTCAAATAAATACAATCTTTAAATAATAATAATAATAAGAGTAATTACATGAAGATTGTATTCATTTACCAAGAAAAATCTTAGACCTGAGTCAAAAATAACAATGTATTTTGTACAATTCAATCCTCTCTAATGGCAAAGAAATTGGTAACGCAGTTCCAGAATTCTAATTCCATTGTAGGTAGATGAATCATAGCCTTTTCTATGACACGCTTGTTAGAAGGCTTTTCACTCAGTCTTAATTACAATGGCAGCAGACAGTGCGGGATTGACTAGGTATTCACATCTGATCCCAAGGTCTGTAAAATGTCAGAGACACATGGTATTCAGAGACCCAGTACTTTTTCTTTAATACATTATGTGCCTATAGAATTTAACTCATAAGGTACAAGTCAATGATCTCTATAGGTTTATTAACCACTTTGTGTCATTTCCCTAATATTCTCAATTACTTTTATCTTTGTTTATTTCTTTTATTTGGTTTAGTGCGACACGGGGCTGTTAGGTTAATGGACAGGAAGAGACTGTGATGTGTCTTTCTCAGCTCATCATTGTCACAGTCCCCGGTTCCTCACCCTAAATTGTCTCTGTAGAGCAGGAGGCTTTCCTATATTAGGGTAACCCAGGGCGGGGAAGCACTAGCCAATAACTGTCATCAATGCCACCCTGGCCTGCCTGCTTACATGGAGCGAGGAAAACCAGCAGAGTTTTTTGTTTTGTTTTGTTTTTAAAGATTTATTTAAGTGATCTCTACACCCAACATGGGGCTCCAGCTCATGACTCTGAGATCAAGAGACACAAGCTCTTTTGACTAAGCCAGCCAGGTACACCCAGCAGAGCTTGTTTTAATCAGCCAATGACTAAAAAAGAAGCTCTTAGTGCAGGGTTTATTTATGTAAAATACTATACAGATGAACTGGTGGTCATTTTCAAAGAGGGAGGGAAAAAGGAAAGAAACTAGTATGAAACCACTAACATTTTTGAGAATTTGGGGGTACCTTGGTGGCTCAGTTAGTTGGACGTTGGACTCCTGATTTTGGCTCAGGTAATGATCAGGGTCATGGGATCCGTCCCACACAACAGGCTCTTCCCTCAGTGGGGAGTCTGCCTGGGATTCTCTCCCCTCTCCCTTTGCCCCTCCCCCACAAAAATAAATAAATAAATCTTTCAAAAACACATTCAAGTATTTGAATGAATCCCCACATTCATTTTTTGTTTTACTCATTGTGACTGATTTCAGTTTCTTCAGTGTTTCTTTATGATTGACCCAGAATTTGACGTTAGTGAGAGACTTCTACAGACAACAAATCCTATTTAGATACTAAGTATCATGGGATGTGAACGATCATTTGTTTTAAAGATTCTACATATTTATCTTTACTAGAGAAAGAGTGAGGGGAGAGAGGGGGAGAGAATCTCGAGCAGACTCCATGCTCAGCATAGAGACTGACCGGAGCTTGATCTCACAACCCTGAGATCATGACCTGAACCTAAAATCAAGAATTGGATGTTTGAACATCTGAGCCACCAGGCACCCTAGTGAATGGACATTTTTAAGGCTCATTTATTCCCAGATAACATTTTCCTTATCAAAAGAATGAAGTAGAGTTAGTGAATTAATAGTTTTCCTTACTGTATTCCACACAATTTGGTTAAAGATACAAAAAAAGATTTTATGCAACCAACCACCAGGTAACTCTTCTGGGCCATGGTGAAGTTAAAGATTGCTGTAACCACACAGGACACTGTGGGTCTCTCTGAGGAGTGGACCTCAAGCTAACAAGAGAGCTGAGGCCAAGAAACAAGATCTTAGCTGGCTTTGAAAAGACAAAAAATAGAAAGGGATATAAACATAGAACTATAAAATATATTCATACAGTGAAATGCTCTGCAGATGTTAAGATAGTAATATATGGATATATTGATTATATATTTTTTAATTTTTTTCTTAAGTGGGCTCTACACCCAATGTGGGGCTCAAACTCATGACCCTGAGATTAAGAGTCACACACTCCACTGACTAAGCCAGCCAGGCACCCCTTGGTTATATTTAAATGCATATAGATTGCATATTTTTAGTGTGAAAAATCAGATTGCAAAACACTATATTTCATTTCTATATATAGAATGTATGGATAGAAAATGGCCTGGATAGATAAACACCGTAATAGATAGGGGTGTTATATATGGTTGAGAGATAATGGGTAATTTCCCTTTTTGGGGAATGTGTAGAGCTCTCAGGCTTTAAAATTAACTTACATTAGTAATACTTTAAAGAATAAATGAAAGAAAAAAGGGAGAACCTATAGTAGCAGAACCTATAGAAATCTGAAAAGTTAACACTTAATTCAGTTAGCATTATTCACTCAAAAGATATTCAGCAAAGGTTTATTGTCTATTTACTACATACACAGACTTTACTATGTCCTTTTTTTAAAAAAGATCTTATTTATTTATTTATTTGAAAGACAGAGAATGTGAGTGAGAGAGAGCATGAGCGGGGGAATGGGCAGAGAGAGAGAGGGACAGGCAGACTCCCCACTGAGCAAGGAGCCCAATGCAGGGCTCCATCCTAGGATACTGGGATCATGACCTAAGCTGAGGGCAGCTGCTTAACCAACTGAACCACCCACGCATCCCTACTATTCTTTTTCTTTTTTGTTTTTTTAAGTAAACTCTTCATTCAACATGGGATTTGAACTTACAACTCTGAGATCAAGAGTTGCACACTCTATGAACAGAGCCTTCCAGGTGCCCCTGATCTTTGCTATGTTCTAAGTGAGATTTAAATATGAGTTAACAACTTATCTACTGTCAAGGACTTAATCTTAGTAGAGATGGAGGCATCCATTTAAACAATGAAAATTAACCCAGAAACAGGAGGAAAGACTCAGGAAAAAAAAACAGACAAAGGGCTGTGAGAAGGCAGAGGAAGGGGTCAGTGACTGCTGATGAGACACTTGACAAACACAAACACAGGACCAGATTGAGAAGATGACCCATTCACCTTTTAGGATATGCTTTGGGGTGGGGCTTCAGTACTACACCCAAACCAAGCTGGTTTGGGGCTCTGATGGCAGAGCTCAGTCCAGACTTCTACTTATGCTTAGGCTCCTGAACTGTTTTAACTATAAACTTATCCAAAAAAGCAAGAGCTCTTGCTAAAGTCTGGTATTAGGCTTTCATTGGAAACAATCTGGATGTGTTAGCATTTAATGGATAAAAAGTATTTCTCGGGCAACTGGGTGGCTCAGTGGGTTAAGCCTCTGTCTTCGGCTCAGGTCATGATCTCAGGGTCCTGGAATCGAGTCCTGCATCGGGGTCTCTGCTTGGCAGGGAGCCTGCTTCCTCCTCTCTCTCTCTGCCTGCCTCTCTGCCTACTTGTGATCTCTGTCTGCCAAATAAATTAATAAGATCTTAAAAAAAAAAGTATTTCTCATCACTTGAACCAGTATGCCCAGCAATATGCCCGATGTATAATGAACAGTAGGCCGATGGCTAACAGACAAGCGGCAAAGATGCATGGAAGACTTATTCAGGGACACCTAAATAAGTAGCCTGGTTACTAATCACTCAGCATCAGGGAAATACAAATCAAAACTACAGTGAGATACCACCTCACACCATTCAGAATTAACAAGTCAGGACAATGACAGGACAAAATTAACAAGTCAGGAAATGACAGGTGTTGGTGAGGATGTGGAGAAAGGGTAACCCTCCTACACTGTTGGTGGGAATGCAAGCTGGTGCAGCTACTCTGGAAAACAATATGGAGGTTCCTCAAAAAGTTGAAAACAGAGCTCAACTTGTTTGACCCAGCATGACCCAGCAATTGCACTACTGGGTATTTACCCTAAAGGTACAAATGTAGTGATCCGAAGGGGCACATGCACCCCAATGTTTAAAGCAGCAAAGTCCACAATAGCCAAACTGTGGAAAGAGCCCAGATGTCCATCAACAGATGAATGGATAAAGAAGGGGTGATATATACATGCAATGGAATACTATGCAGCCATCAAAAAATTGAAACCTTGCCATTAGCAACGATGTGGATGGAACTAGAGGGTATTATACTAAGCGAAATAAGTCAATCAGAGAAAGACAATTGTCATATGATCTCACGGATATGTACATTTTAAAAAACAAGGATCATAGGGGAAGGAAGTGAAAAATGAAACAAGACAAAACCAGAGAGAGAGACAAACCTTAAGAGACTCTTAGTCTCAGGAAACAAACTGAGGGTTGCTGGAGGGGTGGACGGATGGGGTGGTGGGGTAATGGACACTGGGGAGGGTATGTGCTATGGTGAGTGCTGGGTGTTGTGTAAGCCTGTGAATCACAGACCTGTGCCCCTGAAACAAATAATACATTATATGTTAATAATAAAATAAAATTTGGGGGGAAAGCAGGAAGATGAATTTTTTTCTTTCTGGGGACTCCATCCTAGTTGAACTGTTTAGGTGCCCACCAAAGAGAAAAAGGCAGTGGAATGAGAGAGCCATGGCTGTTGATAAGAGATCAACTGACTCACCAAATCACACCACTGACCTTCCATAAGGGGACTCACTATGCTTAGTAGCACACACTCTAAATTCTCTTCCCTGCTTATCCAAGTGTTGCATATGGAGATAAAGCTCTTCTGCTCAATTTCAGAACCTGCTTCAAATTATCCTGTCCTTGGAGCTTAATCAGACAGTTAAAAAGAACATGCAAATGGGACTGATAATTCCCAAAATCATCTGAATCCAAAGGATTATGATAATGAATGTCCTCTTATGAATAAACTGGTTCAGGGAGTAGCAAATGAGTGCATAAGGATATCAACAATATTATAAGAACATCAGATAATCTCACACCTTGCCTCACCCTTCCTTCAGGACTCACCCTGCTTTTCCCAATTAAGAGGCTCAAGAACCCTCTTGATCATTTGGCTGATGCTAGATGTATGCCTATTTTGTGGCAAAACTTCAGGTTTGAGATCATTTTCTGATACCCATAATACTGAGTAGGATGTCAATTGCAGCAACTTATTAAAGGTTGAATTTTCCAGTTCCAAGAAACAAAATTAAGTTGAATGAAGGTGTGAACAAAGGACTGGCTAAGAGCTGTGAGTGCAGCACACCTAGAGTTTATCCTACAGTGTCGAGTGCTTTTCAGTCACTAAACATACACTGTCCATTCTGCTCCTCAGGGCAGGCTGATTTCTTTCCCAAGCTAATGGGAAGGTATCATGTTGCTATTCATCTGTAGTGAAGTATATATAAATCATTTGCAACGTAGAGAGCTCATCCATTTCTCTTACAGCTTGACTTGCCACTTTGCTATAAAACATGCACAGGTAGGCCTTTATGCAATGGGTATATTCTTGGCAAAAGCTACTTGACAACTGAATTGTTTCCTCACTGAATTGCTTTATAATTTAGAATTCAATGATTCTTTTTCGATTGACAATAATTTGCCGTTAAAATTTTTCTAGCAGGGGCACCTGGATGGCACAGTCACTTGAGTGTCCAACTCTTGATTTTTGGCTCTGGTTGTAATCTTGGGGTGGTGAGATCAAACCCCACCAATGTGGGGGCTCCCCATGGAGCATGGAGTCTGTTTAAGATTCTCTCTCCCTCTGCTTCTCCCTGCCTCTCTCTCTCTCTAAAATAAATAAATCTTATAAAAAAATTTTCTAACAAACTATTCATTATAGTCTGATCACAAGTATATGTAGTTTTCTCAAGAAGGACACAAAATATGTCAAATGTGGTCCCGGTCCTCCAATAGCCTAAAATCTAATTATGGGAAGCAAGACATTAGAGACTTTAAACAATTGAAAAAGAAGGTAGGAAAGCCATGATTAAGTGCAGACAAATACTTGGGAAAAAGGTGATTAGAGTAATTTGAAAGAAATAGTTCACCAGCTGAACCTCAATGACAGAGAATATTTAAATAAAAGGGAGTGGAGGGGAGAGTGGAGGGGCACCTGGCTGGCTTAGTCAATAGGCCTTGTGACTCTTGATCTCGGAGTTGTGAGTTCAAGCCCCATGGGTGTAGAGGTTACTTAAAAATAAAAAATCTTAAATAAATAAATAAAAGGGAATGGAGAGGGCATTTTGGGCAGTGGGTGAACCTGGGAACACATCTGGAGTCACTACTGAACCTGATTTATATGGAGGACAGAGGACTTTTTGGCAAACAGAAATACCTTCTAATGTACGCAGTCATTTGCCCCATATATTGGTTTTCTATTGCTGCTATAACAAATTATCACAAACTTAATGGCCTAAAACAACACAAAAGGTATCTTCTCACTTATATGTGGAATCTAAAAACCACAACAACCCAAGCTCAAAAATACAGAGAACAGATTGGTGGTTGCCAGAGGTGGGGGGGGGGGGAGTGGGTGAAATGGGTAAAGGGGTCAAAGGATATAAACTTCCATATAAAATAAACAAGTCATGGGGCACCTGGGTGGCTCAGTTGGCTCTCGTTGTGCTCCGTGGGGCTGTGCTCAAAGTGGAGTCTGCTTCTCCCTCTTCCAGGGCTCCTCCCTCTGGCTCAGGCTCTCTTGGGCTCATGTTCTCTCTCTCTCATGTTCTCTCAATGAATGAATAAAATCTTAAAACAAAATAAAATAAGTTAGTCATGGGAATGGCATAATTCATATTTGAAGTTTGCTAAGAGTAAATCTTAAAAGTCCTTATCACACAGAAGAAGTCTATAACTATGTATGATGACAGATAACTAGATTTATTGTGGCAATCATTTTATAATATATACAGATATCAAATCATTATGTTGTACAATTGAAACGAACATAATGTTGTGTGTCAATTATACCTCATTTTAAACAACTGTACTATCTTACAGTTCTGTAGGTTAGAAGTCCAACATGCATTTCACCAGATGAACGGTGTCAACAGGGCTGTGTTCCTTTCTGGAGACTCAAGGGAACGATCTATTTCTTGTCTTTCCCAGCTTCTAGAGGCCTGCCCCATCCCTTGGCTTGTGGCTCCCTTCTTTCCTCTTGAAAGCTAGCGGCATGGCAAGATTGCATTCTTCCCTAGTTACATCTCCCTCTCTCCACAACCAGGAAAACATCTCTATTTTTAAGGACTCATTGATTACACTGGGCTCATCTGGACAAACCAGGATACTCTCTCGTCCCAAGGTCCTTAACCTTAACCACATCTGCAGAATATCTTTTGCCATGCAAGGTACCCAATTTTCTCTAACCCCTTTCTTTCCATTCTCATTCCCCTGGTTTTATTCAGGGTCGTATATCCTCACTTGGGATTATAGCAAAACCTGCTAATTGCTCTCCTCTATTCAAGCCTTCCTATGCATCTGTTTCAGACAAATCATCTAAAAGCACTACTAAAAAACAAAATTCATCTAAATAAATTTTAAAGATCTTTCTGGCTTTATTCAGTGATTCATGAATTGGGCAGCACCCAATCTAGGAGACAGAGAGGAACTCTTAGGAACTATACAAAATGAAAGACTTTTATAGGCAGAAGGGGGTGGGAACAAGCAAGAAAGAGGGTTGGTTATTTCAAGGGTCCTTTCCTTTAGGTGACAGCAGGGAGTCTTTTGGGCAGATTGATTAGTACTAGGCACGTGATTCCTAATTAGCTGGTTTAAGATTCCATTTCTGGAAAAGCCAAAACTAATTTTTGCAGCTATTCATATATATTCCAGTTACACATAAAACATTTCTGAAAGGATACCCAAAAAACTGTCAATGGATGGAGAAATGGAACACAATAGTGGTGGAGAAGGGGGGCATATAAGGTTCTAGAAGGATATACTAGAAACTAATAAAATTGATCAGCCATAGGGATGGAGGGCAAGAATTCATCAAAAAGGGGATGAGAATCAGAAACACACACACAAAAAAAAGAATGTTTTAATATATTCAAACTTTTTGAACTATATGACTATATTCCATATTAAAAAATAAACAAAAAAATTTTTTAAAAAACAGGGAGCTGGATTCATGTTGTTTATGCCAGTTGGCACTACGGTGCAACCTAAAAGGTTTTGTTTTTGTCATTTTTTCTTTTTTTACATGAATTCCTTTTCCTCTTTTTTTCTTTTTATTATTACTGTTTTTTAAGTAGGCTCCATACCCAACATGGGGCTTGAACGCACCAACCTGAGAGATTAAGCCTCTCCTATTCTACTGACGGAGCCAGCCAGGTACCCCAAGATGAATTTAAGAGTTCATTCAAATTCAAAATTCAAACAGTAAAAAAGAGCACATGGTAAAAACATGTTCTTCCCACCTTAGCTACAGAATTCCCCTTCCCTCCGCCAACCAATGTTGGAAAAGATTCTTGAACGTAGTTTTTGGACATTTAGGATTTTAAGGTGTCTGTGCCACCGGGCCTTCAAGGGGGATTATGCTCTCCTGTTCTTGGCAAGTCAGGACTCTCTTACGAAAAGCGATCTCTTTTATTAAACCATCTTTTTTTAAAAAATTTATTTATTTATTTGACAGAGAGAGATCACAAGTAGGCAGAGAGGCAGGCAGAGAGGGAGGGAGAAGCAGGCTCCCTGCTGAGCAGAGAGCTCGATGCCGGCTGGACCCCAGGACCTGAGACCATGACCTGAGCTGAAGGCAGAGGCTTAACCCACTGAGCCACCCAGGTGCCCCTAAACCATCTTTTCTTATATCGCAGACAGCTGCCGACAACACGGATGTGATGACGTCGCTAAGAGGCCTAGAAGGACCCCTCTGGAGGCCGGGGGCACACACAGGCAGGAAAGGCTCCGAGGCCGGCTACCCTCGGGGCTCCGGAGAAGCTGGGGCCCCCTTGGCCAGCTCGGGACTCCTTATGGGCGGCAGCGGCAGTGAGGGGCCACGAAAGCCCCACGTGACCGCGGGGTCCCGAACTCCGCGGTCACGCACCCCAGCACTCCCTCTTCCCCATCCTACCCCCACCCCGCCAGGCTCAGGCCTCCAGGGCAAAGGGATGCGGAGGCCAAGGATTCGCAGAGGGAAACTGTGTTGTGGGAGTTCGTGCCTCTCACAGCGCCGGGTCCCAGGCCCAGCAGCTGGCAGCATCGGGGGAACCTGTTAGAAACGCAAACGCTGGGGCCCCGCCCAGACCGACAAGACAAAATCGGGAGCCCGAGGGAAGGGAAGTTTTAACCAGCCCTTCAGGTCGTTCTGAGGCGGGCCAAGTCTGAGAATCACTGGTTTCAATCTACATTTTCTCCACTTGCGTAAAGATAACAATCATCCGGAGGGGAGAAGCGGGAGGTGGGAAGCTTGTGAAAAATGTACCCCAGGGGCCTACCTCAGACTTGCTAGATCAAAACAGTTGATAGAGGAGCCTCAGAATCTACCCCTAGGGACCACTGAGCAACCGATTCCTAGTACCAGATGCACGATGTTAGCAAAACAAATTCGCCCTATCACTCCCGGAACATATCAGATGTTTCTTTTTCTCCGAGCAAACATCCAGCCTGGCCTTACAGCTCAAACAAGACTCTTTCAGACTACCTAATAAGGAACAGTCTCTTCCGGGACAGGCCTGTCATTTCAGACCCACAGCTGTGCTGTGGTCTACATCTTGGAATCTTAATTCACCAGTCATCCGAATAAGGAAATACAGAGCCTTTGGCTGCTTTGCTGACAACCACTCCCATAATAAATTCACGGGTGATCCACCTAAGACCCACTTCCCCCTGTTAACACACGGAAGGGGTTGCTAGGGAATGAGACCTGAGATGATGAACTTAAGGAGAGGTGAAGGTAGAATTTGGGAACCCTGTGCTTCTTACTGCCCTGCCTGATGGCAGACAGCTCCAAGGAGAGAAGCATGGGAGGGCAACACTACACTCTCCTCCCGAGTCATACCCTGTAGTCATGTCCTGATGGACAGGCTGCATCAGTCCTTAGTTCTAAAAGCAAGAGAACTTTGTCATGCTCAGCCCTCCACTGCAAAGATCCTCATCCCCTGTCCTGGGGTGCGGGGCAGGCAAGTAGAAGAAGAGCTTGGTGCATAATGTGCACGTCTTGGGACTGGGTAAGCCCCACGCTTTGAAAGCACTCTGAGAAGCTCCTTTCCAGAGTCTGGCTAGGAACCCAGGGGGAGAGCATGATGAAGGCTGCAAGGGTCCAACTCCCACGGGTGGTGGCCGCAGGAGATGGCCTGAAGTCGGTGCCTTCAGGAAAATGGAGGACAACCATAACTTAAAGAATAACTTCATACTTCCTACTCATCAGACATACTGTGACCTCATCAGTGTCTCCGGCTGTTTTCTTCCGAGTTCAGCTGTGTTTCCCAAGTCAGGCCGAAGCTCACCGGTCCAGAGTATGGGAGCAGAGAGACCGCAGGTTCCAGGGACAAGACTGTCGCCTGTGACAAACAGGAGCATCTCTGTAGCAGGAGAAGGATCCACAACGGTTAAACGCCGCCAGTGTTTGTGAACAGCAACTGCCACAGTGTTTCCTGTCCACCACCGTGCTAAGCACCACTCTGCAGCTGGGAAGGCTGGAGGCCTGTTTATTCTCCACATTCTGCTCCACTTAGCTCTAACAGCAGAAAGAAAAGGGATGTGATGAGAAGGACAGGGCAGGGCAAGAATGCAAGCAGAGAGGCTGTGCATGTAAGATTACTTCAGGAAGAACACCAAGAGGAATCTCAGCTTCCACCTGCTAAGGTGGGCTGGTGTTTTGCTTTTGTTTTTTAACCTGGACTTAAAATAACTTCAGCCAATTTTTTTTTTTTTTTTAAAGTAGGCTTCAAGTCCAGCATGGAGCCCATTGCAGGGCCCGAACTCACAACCCCGAGATCAAGACCTGGAGATCAAGACCTAAACTGAGATCAAGAGCTAGAAACTTAAGTGACTGAACCACCCAGGCAGCCCTCAGGCCATCTTTTTAAAATCCACATTCATCGGCCATTTTGTCCCAGGCAGAAGAGAGTCCCCAAGCGGAACCCACAGCAATACCAAGGCGGACGCTGGCACGTGAGATGCCTCGGGGCCTCACCTCATGCTCATCCCACCGCAGATACTGCCTATGCTATCAATGGTCTGGGAAGCCAGGCCGTTTGTAGTGTTTGTCGCCTCACTGTATGCGACTTGCTGTATTTTACCCACTAAGAGGACCCAAAGAACAAATGGTGGCTCCTTCTAAAATGATTGTGAGGCGTGCCAGGGTGCTTCAATCAGTTAACACCCCCATTTTAATCTATTTGAGAATAGTCTTCAGAGTCTGGATTAAGTTTGTGTTTATCGTTATTACTTCAGGTTTTGGGGGGATCTACATCTAAAGGATGTAACATGGGGTCTCACAATAGAGCTGAGTAATTCAATTTGTGGAACTCAACAAATATGAGGCAATGTCATATACAAAATTCTGAGGGATGTGAAGGCAACTAAAAAACAGATCTCACTCTTGGGTTTAAACAAGAAAGTCTATTGAAAAAGATAGTTGGGGCGCCTGGGTGGCTCAGTGGGTTACGCCTCTGCCTTCAGCTCAGGTCATGATCTCAGGGTCCTGGGATCGAGCCCCGCATCGGGCTCTCTGCTCAGCGGGGAGCCTGCTTCCTCCTCTCTCTCTGCCTGACTCTCTGCCTACTTGTGATCTCTCTGTCAAATAAATAAATAAAAATCTTAAAAAAAAAAAGATAGTTGAATGCATCTAATGACACTCCTATATAAAAACAGGCAAGGACAGAATCATTTATAAAAGATTATCACATTGTCACGAATTCCTTCCAAATGCTTCTTATCTACTTTGCCTCTAACGTCATAACATTATCCTAAACATCCATCTCTGAAGTTCACTTCGCTACAAATATCCTCCGGTGAACTGAGAAGTAAATTATATGATCAGAGATTATTCTGGGTGCCGTCAAAAAGGAATGAAGGTTCATTTTCTGAGGCAAAAAATAAAGTGACATTTCCACAGAATAGAATATGTTCTCTTCCCATCTCATAAGGATACAGAGCTATAAAAGCCAGAGCAATTTCGTGTTGGTTTTCTGACAAATACCCAGTATGATTTTACTTAAAATTTATTTCATGAAATCCTTACAGGTCTATATTGTCAATACTCATTTTCGGGTTTTGCTGTGGGCTTTAATTATTGAAACCAAAATTATTTGAAACCAAACGTATTAGTATAGAATACTAGGGGAAAGGTCTTTAAATGAAATGTTTTATTACCTCTATTATAATTCTTTCATGTTCACACTACACAAGTTTGAACTTCATTAGCATTTTACAATGCTGAGTTCTAAATACGAGCCTCCAATGATAGGTGGTTAGCCAGTAGTCTTTCTAGAAACCTGGGAGTTTTGAATGCAAATTCTAACTTGGCATTAACTCACTGTCAATCTTGCACAAATTTTAATCTCATCCTTTTCTATGTCTTTAAAAAATAGATTTATTTATTTGAGAGACAGCATGAGCAGAGGGAAGCAGCAGAGGGAGAGGGAGAAGCAGGCACCTTGCTGAGCAGGGAGCCCAATGTGGGACTCAATCCCAGGCCCCAGAATCATGATCTGAGTCAAAGGCAGATGCTGAACCGACTGAGCCAACCAGGTGCCCCTAGTGTTTGCCTATGTCTTAAGTGAAGACACCCATGTTCTCCTGGTTCACAGAATTGAGTTCTTGCACACTCTAGGGAATAAAGATAAATGAAAGTCCCTTATGAAGTGGTAAAAAAAAAATACAGATAACAGTAATAAGTCACTACATCTGTTAGAGCACAACTGTGCCAAGATACCCAAGTCATACTAATACGGCACAGATAAGTATTTCTCATGGTTCTGGAAGCTAGAACTCTGAAACCAAGTTATTGGCCATGCTCCCTCTAAAGGCTCAGGGGAAAATCCTTCTTTCTCTATTCCTCACTTCTGGTGGTTGCTGGCACTCTTTGGAATTCCTTGGCTTGCCTCCAGTCTCTGCCTTCACTGTCACCTGGCCTTCTCCTCCAAGTAAGTGTGTGCCCTATCCTCTTATAAGGACACCGGTAATTGGATTTAGGGCTCATCCTAACTGACTGTGTCCTTGTCTTAATCAATTACATCTACAAAGACTATTCCAGGCAAGATCCCATTCTGAGGTTCCTGGTAGAAATTAATTTAAGGGAACACTATTCAACCCAGGACACTCATTAATGAAAATTTCAACACAGTGTAATGATGTTAGGGAGGGAAGTAAAATAGAGAACCAAGAGGGAAAGCGAGAGCTGCACTGGCCCCCTAACCCACGTCTCATGAGGTGTCAGGTGGGACAGCAGTCCATGAGTCCTGTGGGCCACAACCGAAAGGGAAGTGAGTAGGGTGGTGAGGAGTGGCGAGTGGCCGGGGGCCAAGGTCAGGAGATGCCTCAGAGAGGGCTAGAGACAATCCTCTTTTCTCCCCCCAAACTGAGGCTGTACCCACAAGCATAAAGGAAGTTGCTAGAAGGGAAGTTGTATGCCCTTCTTGTTTCTCCACCTATAGTCAGAAGTCACCAAGGCATAACAAATAATGAGGGGTTTCAAACAATTCAGACTAGCTCCGCGGAGACGCTTTGGCATGTGCTGTGGGTTGGGGCTGCTGCTGTGTGGCGATAACTGAGAAGGTAGCTCTCCTTCTCAGGCAAAGTGTATCAGATGTTTGGTTACAAATGGTCAGAAATTGTACTTAACAAGACAGGGATATTGATCAGGAAATAATTGTTTGCCAGTCTTTTCCATGGGTAATTAAGATGGTGTCACTTGATACCTACTCTAGGGAGAATCACTCTTCCAGCGCAGTGTCACTACCCTGGCGTCATGGCAACAAGCTGGTGGCGAGTTCTCCCTCTGGAGCTTTCTTTTATTAATGTGTCTGCTGTTCACAAGTTACAGCTTGCCCTTTCATTGTGTTGCTCCAAACACAAGTGACAAGGTGGAAGGAAAGTGAGGTAGCTTTTATTATTCAGCACAAGCCTTCGAGAAAAGGAAAAACAAATTAACCAACCGTGGGCCAGCTACACTGACAGGTAATCTCCCGGGACGCCTGGGTGGCTCAGTCTGTTAAGCATCGGACTCCTGATTTCAGCCCAGGTCATGATCTCAGGGGCATGATGTGGAACCTTGTGTCCTGCTCCATGTCCTGCTCTCTCCTTTCCCCCTACCCCTTCCCCCTCCATGCTCTCTGGTATATGTGCCAGTTCTCTCCCTCTCTCTCTCTCTCTCAAAAAATAAAAATAAAAAAAGGTAATCTTTCACCATACATTTTTCCATAGGGGTTCATGGACCAGTAGCATAAGCCTCACCTGGGAGCTGTTAGAAATGCAAAATCTCAGACCCCACCTTTGAATCAGAATCTGTTCTTCGATAACACCCGCAGGAGATTCACATTCACATCGAAGTTTAAGAAGCACTGCCAAATACAGACTTTCCTTTAGATAATGACATCACCAGCAGCGGCCTCAGGAGAGACACCCCTTTTTTTCCACTAGCCTTGGTGGCCTATCAGATTTTTTAAAGATTTTATTTACTTATTTGACAGAGAGAGAGTACAAGCAGGGGGAGCTGCAGGGAGAGGGAGAAGCAGGCTCCTACTGAGCAGAGAGCCTGACCCGGAGCTGGATCCCAGGACTGCAGGATCATGACCTGAGCTGAAGGCAGACGCTTAACTGACTGAGCCACCCAGGTGCTTCCTGATAAGACTTTTTTTAAGTGGACAATAGTCACTGTTTCCTGCAGTAAGAGGAATTCTTGGTAATTTAGGTTAAGTTTATAATGAAAATCAGTTTCTAAGTGGTGCCAGGTACTTGGTCCCCAGGCTTTTCTTATGCCCCGTCTAGTTTTAGGAGATATGTCCCCTGGACTCTAGGCTCACCCAGTCAGCTCAGAGGCTCTCACCAGTGAATCAGGCACCATATTGCTGCAGCACCAAATGGAGGAGGCTTTTGTTCTAGAAATACTGCCTGGAAACTTCGCCAAAGAAAAGCTTAAGAGCAAGATTTATGTCTTTTAGCCAGGACAGAGAGTCACGCTGTTGCTTCTTATTCATCACAGTGGTGATTTCTGGTCTAAACCATAACCTAAGGATCATTACGAAAATGTTTTGTTTCTTTTTTAAGATTTTATTTATTTATTTGTCAGAGAGAGTGGGCACAGGCAGAGGCAGAGGGAGAAGCAGGCTCCCTGCCGAGCAAGGAGCCCAATGTGGGACTCGATCCCAGGACGCTGGGACCATGACCTGAGCCGAAGGCAGCCGCTTAACCAACTGAGCCACCCAGGCGTCCCCAGAGTTTGTGCTTTTTTTAATTTGAGGGAAGGGATGATGGAACAGAATGGGTTGTGATGGAAGAGGAAAGCTGGGGCTGTAAAGCAGGTTGCACAAAAGAATGACTGATAATTCATAATTAGGAATAAAAGGAGTTATTGTTGCCATGAATTAACCTTGACAAAGGAATGTGAATTGTTTTCCATTATGAATGGGTAGCTGTATGACCTTGGGTAACTGTCTAACCCTCGTTCTTCCTCCGTTTCTTAATTGGTAAAATGAGGATAACAAAACTACCTCTGCTGTGGATTGTTTAAAGATGAAATGAGAGAATATGTGAAAGCAAACCACTTTACAATGGTTAGTACATAATAAACACCAAATAAATGTTAGATTTATTGTTATACAGAGAAGAAGTAAATCCTGAGCCTAAAAGAATATGGGGTGCCTGGGTGGCTCAGTCGATGAACCGTCTGCCTTGGGCTCAGGTCAGGATCCCGGGGTCCTGGGATCGAGCCCCACATCGGGCTCCCTCTGCCTCTGTCTGACTCTCATGAATAAATAAATAAAATCTTAAAAATAAATAAATAGGGGCACCTGGGTGTCTCAGTCGGTTGAGTGTTTGCCTTCAGCTCAGGTCGTGATCCTGGGGTCCTGGGATGAAGCCCTGAGTCAGGGTCCCTGCTTGGTGAGAAGCCTGCTTCTCCCTCTGCTGAACCCCTGCTTGTGCTCCCTTTCTCTCTCTCTCTCTGTCAAAATAAATAAAAATATTATCTTTTAAAAATGTTAAATAAGGGACACCTGGGTGGCTCAGTTGGTTAAGCGGCTGCCTTCGGCTCAGGTCATGATCCCAGCGTCCTGGGATCGAGTCCCACAGCTCCTTGCTCAGCAGGGAGCCTGCTTTGCTCTGTCTCTGCCTGCTCCTTGCTCAGCAGGGAGCCTGCTTTGCTCTGTCTCTGCCTGCCACTCTGCTTGTGCTAGCTCTCTCTCTCTCTCCCTGACAAATAAATTTTTTTTAAAATTGCACATTGGTATCTCTTAAAAAAATGTTAAACAAATAAATAAATAAAAGAATGTGCTAGAGCAAAAATTTGGGTATCACTTAAATCAAAATCTACATACATAAAGCAGTGAAAAGAAGAATTCAGGTACTTTACAAAATGACTTCAAGGGGATTTGGCAGATGGATCAGATTTGGGAGAATTAGTCTGTTTGGGCTGCTACAACAGAAATACCATAAATTGGGTGGCTTATAAGCAATAAGCATTTATATCTCACAGCACAGGAGGCTGGGAATCCCAAGACCATGGCACCAGCAGATTCAGTATCTGGTGACAGCCATCTTCTCACTGTAACCTCAGGTGGCAGGAGGGGCAAGAAGCTTTTTCAAGCACCTTTTATAATAAGGGCAGTAATCCCAATCACCTCCCAAAGGCCCCACCTCAAAGCACCATCACAGGCGGGATGAGGATTCAACATATGAATTCTGGGGGGCCACAAACCCTTCCATAGCAGAGGGGTTACCCTGAATTATTAGTTTTGTTCACCTACATTCATTTTTTTAAAGATTTTATTCATTTATTTGACAGAGAGACACACAGCAAGAGAGAGAACAGAAGCAGGAGTAGGAGAGAGAGAAGCAGGCTTCCCGCCAAGCAGGGAGCCCAATGTGGGGCTCAATCTCAACACCCTGGGATCAGGGTCTGAGCTGAAGACAGATGCTTAATTAACGACTGAGCCACCTGGGTGCCCCTCACCTATGTTCATTTAATAGAAGTAATCAGTTCCTTACAGCATCTTTAGGGACATCACTTTTTCAGATGGTAAATTTCAAGAGAACTATTTTTAAAAACCTGCAAAGTATCTGAGAATATTAATCTTTCAGAACAAGGAGAAACACAATGCCTAATATGCAGTGGCCCCCATCAGATGTATGTCAGTGCATCTCGTTCTACCCTCCATACCTCTTGCTTCCAGAACTGATTTTCTCAGCTTGTCTGAGCTACCATGAAACCCACCCACTGAGCTTTGTATTTTACTGTCTTTTCATTTTTTAAATTTATAACATTTTTTTAAAAAATGAATCTTCAGGGGCATCTGGGTGGCTCAGTCTTGATTTCGGCTCAGGTCATGTTCTCAGGGTCATGACACTGACCAGATGTCAGGCTCCATGTGGAGTCTGCTTAAGATTCTCTCTCTTCCTCTCCCTCTGCCCCTACCGCCCTGCACATGAATGCTCTCTCTCTTAAAAAAAAATTTTAATTAAATTAAAAAAATGAATCTTCTGAGTTTCTTCCCCCATAATGTTCTCCTCTTTTCTTATTATATTCATCCCAGATGTTTCTGCAATCCTGGATAGAGCACATTTCATTAGTGGCCTGAGGAAACACATTGTTCGTTCATGCATGAGGGAGTCCTTTCCAATTAAAGACATTGCTTTGAAAAACTTTCCAAATTGGTTTCATCGATAAGAAATGAAGGAAGCTAAAAGCTTTTCACTTAAGATTTGACAACAGCCAGAAAACTTTTGTTAATCATGATTGTTAAGTGATAACATTTAATTAGCATGGGTTATAATTAGAATATTGCCTAGAATTTACATAGGCATAATCTTAAGTGTTTGTGTAACTGCTGCCTGCTCTTTCTACAGTTTCTCCTAATACTGGGACAATGACATCTCACACCATTTTTATTTTGGACTTCCTTTTCAGAGACAGTTTATTTGGGTGAGAACCGGGTTTTACTTTGGCCCTTGCCATCTTCAACACCTGCCTCTCAGGTAAGTGGACAGAAGTGATGTAGGGAAGGTGCTAATAAATCTTTTGGCATCCATTCCTCTGCCCTTTTGTGCTCCTGTACATGAAGGTCAGTTTGATTGTGACTGGGAAGTCACTTGGGACTATGTGGAGAAAGAAAAGACATAAACACCTCAGATCCTTCATTGGTAAATAGTGATTTAACAACAGCTTTGCTTATAGCACAATATGGCTTCAGTACAAGGGAAAGATTTTAAGAGAAAAACAAAATTAGTAGTATTTAGTGTGCTCTCCAGAAAAAATAGAACCAATAGGTTCCCTCTTCCTCAGGGGACCTCCATCTTTTTTCTCTTAGGACCTTCAACTGATTGGATGAGGCCCATCTAGATTATGGAGAGTAATCTGCTTTACTCAAAGTTTACTGATTTAAATGTTCATCTCATATAAAAAATACTTTCACAGCTACATCCTGACAAGAGTTTGACCAAATATCAGGGTATCCTGACCTAGCCAAGTTGACACAAAATATTAGCTGTCCCATTTGGCCACTCTGAGAACTGGAACTGGGAGTGATTTGTTACCCTCAGACAAATGCCCTAAAATCACTATGAATGGTGTGGATCGTGTGGTGTTTTTTAAAAATATTTTATTTATTTATTTGACAGAGAGAGACACAGTGAGAGAGGAAACACAAACAGGGGGAGTGGGAGAAGAAGCAGGTTTCCCGCTGATCAGGGAGCCTGATGTGGAGTTCGATCTCAGGACCTTGGGATCATGACCTGAGCCAAAGGCAGAGGCTTAACAACTGAGCCAGCCAGGCACTCCCCCAGAATGGTGTGTTCTGTTAAAGGAATAAGGATCAGAAGGCATAGAGTGTCAATGTCAACTGTCAATGTACTGATACATAGGCAGAAACCCTTCAGGAAAGCAGTGTCTCATATTTTGTTCTAATAACAGTCTTTGGCATGGTCGTGCAGTAAAATGGTGGCCAAGCTTTGATGTCAGATCACTGGAGTCTGTGTCTTGGCTCTATCACTTTATGTGTGATTTGAGGCAATTTACTTTTATTTCTCTCTGCTTCAGTTTCTCCATCTATAAAATGGAGATAGGTTTAAATGTTCTAACTCAGAAGAAGTCTGTAGAACAGTGCAAGGTACATATTAAGTAGTCAATAGATATTAGCTTTTACTATTCCCTTAAATTAATAATAAAGCCAAACATTTTCTTAATGTTTCTCTGTCTTAGACAGGTTTTGGTTTCTTTGTTTTGTTTCTAAGCCTGTGGCTTTATAGAAAGTGATATATGCCTCATTCCTACCTTTACCCTCGGGTTGAGGTTTCAGGGTCTCTTAAAGGGCACTCAGTGTAAGCAAGTTGTTTTTCACTAGGAAGGTGGGGGTGGGGAGGAAAGAATTGGAGAGGTTCCTGTTAATAAGTAAGAACAGGATAGGTGGAGGATTGGCTTTCACTGAGAAGATGGCAACCTTTATGAACCTTGCAAATAAAAAACCAACAACAACATTTTAAAATATATTTAAGTAATCTCTACACCCAATGTGGGGCTCAAACTCACAACCCTGAGATCAAGAGTCCCATGCTTTTCCGAATGAGCCATCAAGGCACTCCTGAACTGCCCCATTTGAATAAACTGATGAATATATACAATAGCAGGAAGATCATTCAAAGAAAAAAAAGTATATAATAATTTGATGTTACAAAAACAATCAGCTATTTTCCTTTTACCAAATATATACTCATCACTTCAAAGAGCTCCCTCCTGGGGTGCCTAAACCTTCCATGTGGTCATTCAGGGATCCAGGATATGTATCCTATGGGTCTGTCTTCTTATATGGTCTTGGACTCCTCTGTTAAAACCTTAGTATCTTGGCTTCCCCTAATGGATTATCAGCCAGCTAGTGGTTTCATCAGTTCCTTTCTGGCTTTCCTAAGAGCCTTCTTGGGTATTCATGTGAGTCTATCTCCTCTCAGTACCTCACACTCTTAATTCCACACAGCACACTCTCCTTTATTCAAAGCCTACCAGCCAATTCTATGTCATGGTATAATACTTAACAACATCTTATATGGTCAAATTAATTATTTATTATTTGTAAGTTATTTCATTAACTAATTACATACATGGTTTGAATCTTTTAAAGCAATAAAGAACTTATGAACTAATTGCTTAATTAAAAATACATACTAGGGGTACCTGGGTGGCTCAGTCAGTTAAGTGACCAACTCTTGATTTTGGCTCAGATCATGATATCAGGGTCTTAAGACTAAGCCCCATATCAGGCTCTGTGCTGAGTGTGGAGCCTGCTTAAGATTCTCCCTCTTGGGGCACCTGGGTGGCTCAGTCATTATGCATCTGCCTTTGGCTCAAGTCATGACCCCAGGGTCCTGGGATCAAGCCCCACTTTGGGCTTCCTGCTCAGTGGAGAGCCTACATCTCCCTCTCTTTCTGCCTGCCGCTCTGCCTACTTGTGCTCTCTATCTCTTTGTCAAATAAATAAACAAAATCTTGAAAAAAAAAAAAAAGTTTCTCTCTCTTTCCTTGTGTCCCTCCCTGCCCCCAGCCCCCACCCCCTGCTGTAGTGTACTCTCTCTTTCTAAAAAAAAACAAACTCACAAACAAACATCCTAAAGAACAAAAGGAGAAGGATTTTAAGGGTGCAAATTTTGGTGAATATTCTCAGTCAAGTGGGTCTTTCGCTGTCCCTCAAATCATACCACATAGATAGCCATCATATGGGCTTGGGCTTTGGCTGGCTTGATTACATCAGAACCACTTAAAACACGGGACACATTTTCTCACACTTTGCAAATCTGGAGAGGAGAGAAAAGTCATCAGAGAGGAGTCCATCTTTACTAGGAAACCCTGGTGGTTCTCTCTAGCCCATCCCCTGTATGTCCTAGTATTGGCATTAAATCTTCCCCTTAAAGCTGGAAACCACTTCTCATTTTCAAGTTTTCAGCTGCAGAGGGATTGGCTACACTGTTGCTACCAAGAGCAAAGCCCAGAGTCCAATTTGGAGACCTTGATTTTCATTATGTTTTCAAACCCTTAAATCAAGCCTTCTTTCTTTTACCCAGATTTCCCCTTTCACCTCTCTGCTCCTCTCTTGGCATAGTGTGTCTTAACACGAAGAAAAAAAACATTTAAATGCAAAGAGATAAATGGATATAATCATTACAAATGACCCATTAGAACTGGAGCCATTCAATCTGCTTATTTGAATGTACAAAGGCGGTTCTCTCTTCTGAAATACTCTGCTGAAACGATAAGAGTGTTCTCAGATACAATTTCATGTGATTACCCTATAATCGGAGCGCCTAGCCACAGTTCTCTATCAGGTGTTGTTAAGCACACAAACTTCCCACCAATAAGTCCTGTCCATCAAATCTTTATTTTTCTTTCACAAAGATTCTACTTTGCAGGTAAACTCTGGCAACATTGCCTACCTACTAAAATGGCAAGAAAAGAAAATCTGAAATTGAGAGAGAAGAATCTGGAACAATCGTTGTCACAAAAAATTGTCCTGTGTCAAGTGTATTTCCTCCCTTAGGAAAAACTACCTAACAGGCCAGAAAAGGTAGTAGTGAAAGGCAAAATTAAATAATTAAATACGAAAGCAGAAGCATTAAGTTGCTATTATGGACTGATTTTTGCAGCTGAATTAACCCATGAATGTTTTTAACTAATACTGAAGAGAGGACAGCCTAGTTTGAGAAGACTGGTTTAAAAACTACTTTTATAGGACACCTGGGGGCACCTGGGTGGTTCAGTAGGTTAAGCATCTGTCTTTGGCTCAGGTCATGATCTCAGGGTCCTGGGATCTAGCCCAGCATCAGGCTCTCTGCTCAGCTGGGAGCCTGCTTCCCTACCCGCCCCCCGCCCCACCTGCCCCTCTGCCTACTTGTGATCTCTGTCTGTCAAATAAATAAATAAATAAAATCTTTATAGGACACCTGGGTGAGGTCATGATCCCAGTGTCCTAGGTTCAAGTCCCTCATCAGGCTCCCTGCTCAGTGGGGAGTTTGCTTCTCCTTCTATCCCTCCCCTCTGCTTGGGCTCTTTCTGTCTCTCAAATAAATATTTTTTTAAAATTACTTTTAAATTACTTTTATCCATTATTTATTCCTGAGGCAGGGATTCTTATCCTGAAACCTTGGATGGGCTTTCAGGGTCCTGTGAATTCTCAGAAATTTGAGGGTGTTCTTAAGTATATTGGGCTTCCCCACCCCCCCCCCCGGGAAATGATCTGTAGTTTCTGTCAAATATTCAAAGGGGTCTAATCTAAGAATCAGTGTTCTCAGAAGATTCTCTAAGGCATATGGAAAAGTTGGATACAATGATTTCAGTTAAACATTGGTGTTTGTGAGATCAAAGATGTGCATTTTAGGTACCTTTCTCTGGAAGACAATGAGATCAGGCCTGTCTGGGTAGTTGCAACAAAACCCCACAGGGAAATAAGAGAATAGCTGAGAACTGGATTGAGGCAGGCCCTTGTATAAACCATGGTAACACTCAATGCTATACCCAAATCATCATCATCATCATCATCATCACAGTTAACTAATGGCAATAAAAATTTACTTCTCATTCACACAAAGTCCAATTCCCGGTCAATAGGCAGCCTTCCATGTGGTCATTCAGGGATCTAGGATCTGCCTCCTATGGCTTTGTCTTCCTGTATGGTCTTGGATTCCTCTGTCAAAACCTTGGTATCTTGCCAGTAGGTAGGGGAGGAGAGAGAGGGCGTGGAGGACCACAGGAGCATCCAGCATCCTTCTACCCACATGCCTTCAAGCAAAATTCAGTCCCGTAACCATACCTAACTATAAGGGAGGCTGGAAACTGTAGTCTGGCCATATATTTAGGGGGGTAGAAGAAACAACTTCTGGTGAACATGGTAGCATTTCTGTCCTGTCCTCTTAAATGAAGCAACAGTGCCATGACCAGGAAGAGGTTGGAGGCGAAGACAGGCTGCTTTAGATACTGGGAGAAAGCCCATTGTCACAGACACACCAACGTATTCCACCAACAGTAAGCAGCAGAGGCAGGAGGTAGAAAAGTTTCCAGAGGATAGGACAGGCACAGTGGCAAAAAAACTTAGGAGCAAAATGCTCAGAATATCAGGCATGGAAGCAGGAGGAGTTTGGGAATCCAGTGATCTGTAGCAGGGCCCGAATCACCTAATTAGTATTTGGGAAGACCTAGGGCTAGGAGTGGATGATAAGGGTAGAGCCAGATATCTCTACCTAGAGAGAGAGAGAACCCAGAGCAGCAAGGTTACATTACAGAGATGAGGGTCCCACAAAAAGGTAAAGAGGACAGATTACTTGTGATGTGACTCCACCATGACCAGAATGTTGGACAAGAGCTATCTAAATTCCTCCTGCCCAAGGTCTGGAATGGCCCTAGAGATGTGCAGAGCCTACAGACAGCGGTCAACAAGCAGGAGGAGCACACAGGAACCTGTTCAGGCCTGACACGACCCACCCTCAGATGTTACCAGTAACTGCACCCTCTGCTTCCCACTCACGGACAACATCCCTAACTAACCCCAGCTTCCTCACAAACATCCTGGGATGAAAGAGGCCAATGAATCAGCACAAACCCTTCAGACAACAGAGCAAATGCCTTACTAACAGTATGAGGTGGCCTACTTGCTGATAAGTAATACATAATAATAATTATTATATCTGTTAAATAAATAAATTTTTAAAAATCTTTATAGGACACCTGGGTGAGGTCATGATCCCAATGTCCTGGGATCCAGTCCAATACATACAACACATAATTCTTGGGCTTTCATATGTGTTCAACCACAAGTTTGACCAAAATGTCTATTTGAAGGCTGTACCTTCATCACCTCAGTTTTATAGATTAAAAGCTGAGCAGTGAGGCTTATATTAACTTGTTCAAGTGAGTGGCAGAGGTCCGGTTCCAGACTCAATGACCTTGAACACTCTGCCTCCTCTTTTTCTTAGAAAGTCTAATTTGGCCAGAATTCCAGATAACATTTTACTCCGTTAGTGAAGGTGCCAGTGAGGACACACCAAGGAATACTCCTCAGAGATCCACCATTTGGTTCCCAGAGAACTGCCCCATCCTTTTAGAATGAAGACTAAGACATGGATATCCAAAGAATGTTCTTGGACAGATCACTGGAGTGGCTGTCCTCTTACAGAATGTGTGTTCTGGTGCAGTAATAAGCTTCGAAGAAAAATATGTCCCTCACAAATGAATGACTGCAGACTGTCTGCATTAGAAGGGCCACTGTCCTCCCCACGTTAGTGAGGTGAGGTTGAGTAGCTTACATCATGTCCCTTACGAACAGAAGCAGCAGCTTGTCCTAAGGTCCGTGGTAAAAGACGTGGCTCCTTACCTCAGGCCATTTTCTGTAATCAGCAAGCAGGATCATGAGGGTTAAAAGCCAGAAACTGCTGACAGTGATGTGACTGCATTCATTCTTAGGTTGCTAAAGGGACTGTGAAAAAGAAAAGGGTTCGGGGCGCCTGGGTGGCTCAGTGGGTTAAAGTCTCTGCTCTCGGCTCAGGTCATGATCCTGATCAGGTCAGGTCCTGGGATCAAGCCCCGCATCGGGCTCTCTGCTCCGCGGAGAGCCTGCTTCCTCCTCTCTCTCCCTGCCTGCCTCTCTTGCCTACTTGTAATCTCTGTCTGTTAAATAAATAAATTCTTTAAAAAAAAGGGGGGGGGGGTTCAACTTCACAGAATTTATTTGCTATGAAAGGAGAAATCCAATGTCTTATATCTATAAGTAACCAGGAATTCTATCCATCCAGAAATTTATTCATTCATCCCAGCCTTTATCCTACCATGTATTCATCCATCCAACCATTCATCCATTCAGGCAATCATTCACTCATTCCAAAATATCTACTGAGCCAGTAATACAATACTGATTGTATTAAATCCTGGGTATTTTTAGCACCCTCAATCAGGAGTTTTCTTTCTGCCTGGTTTTCAAATTGTGTGAACAAGCCCAGTGTAGGGGACTGCAGTACGTTTCATTATAAAAGGACCATTACATTACATATGTTTCAGGAATCACAATCAGGCCATTAATTGTGGTAGAGTCTGCAGCTTCTACCCATTAATCCAAAGAAAAGAGTTAATGAGGGGTGTTCCCTTTTTTTGCTCAGGACCTCATTTTTGGCCCCAAGCTGTCTTTTAGAGACCATGTGCATAGTGTTCAGCCAAACGTGGACAAGTCTTAGTCAACAGTAAATTGGAAGTAAAGAAGTCTTCCAACTTCTGCAAATGTCTATGAGAGTGGTAAGTCCCTTCCTGTCCTTGTTGAGAAGTACACCCCACTGGTACAAAAACATGTATTCTCAGTTCTCTTGGAGGGCAGTGGGAAGAGGATTTCTGCATCCTGCTGCCTAGACCAGTTAGTGTATTTTTATGCAAACACTGCAAGTCTGTCCTGTGCTCTAAATAAGTCTATTTCAGTGGCCCGAGTTCTACTGGCTGTAAGAAGTCTAAAGTGATTTAGCTCAGCATTTGCTTCTGCAGCACGTAAGAACATTATTTTCTGATGGTAGTAAATGAGGGGACTACTCAGGAAAACAAAGCACGATACCAACATTCTTACATATTTATTCACATTTGTATCTGTGGATGGAAATTTTTTCCATGCTACAAAGTTTTGCTAGAAACAAGATGCTACAAATCAATAAAGAATAGCTATAGTTATTGCCTATTATAAACAGAGTAACAAACAGAAAATAAACAATGCAACTACTTTGGTATACACAGACATTCAATGGTTTTCTGCTCTAAGACTGATATGAACACCACCATTTTAATTCATTTCTGGCATCTTCCCTGGAGATACATTTTTTTTTTCTTTTGAGATACAATTTCTTATTGGCCATTGCTTTGTGCTTCTCTTACCAGTTCAGGTTTGTAGTATACCAAAGAATTACAGAAAACTGATTTTCTACCAAAGGGGGGCTAGTTGCCACCACGTGGTCATCCATATATTACAATGAAAAATAAGCAGGGTACAAAAAGTAATGCACATTTGTGCACACAGAGGGTGTCTGCGTGTGTGCATGTGTGTGTGTGGTGTGTGTATGTGTCTAATGTGTGCTCAAGCCTGGGAATACTGACTGGTATGAAAGGCTTTTAACTAGCTAGTCATCAAAATCATATACAATAGCCATTAAGAACTCACTTAACTAGCAGCATGTAAATCACTGGGGTTGGTTACTCAAAGACTAGACAAACAGATTTCTTGGATACTGTTCCCACTTGGGTTTTCCAGTTCATATGGTTCCAGCTGGCGGTACTCAAAAGTCACACGATTTATGTGCTTTCCGCTGGATACCATGCGCACCACCGTGTTGTCACAGCCGATTTTCATTTGGGCTACAATTCATGAAAAAAGTAAAAGGTTCCCTGCAGGTTAGAAACCATACAAACCATTCTATCGACAAGATCATTTAAACACAAGGAAAGCAAGGGAATGTAGCTTCTCACATACTCAAGCCATGCGCCTGCCATCAGGTGAAACATTCTGTTTTCATTTTTATTATAATATATAATTAATTGTAGAATACCGAAAGTGAAGTCAGGTTTCCTCATGTGCAAAAACATTTGTTAGCTAAATAAAACTGGCTGGAAAGAGGAATTAAGAAAATCACAGGGGGAAAAAAAAAAAACAACAACACAGAAAATCATAAGCCCAAAATTGTGTCCTTTAGACCAGGGTATGAAACTGGGGCTTCATACCTAATCTAGTTGTAATTTCAACATTCCCCCCCACCCCCAAAGGTAGCCTTAATCAGTCAGTCAGGAATTTTTCTATCCTGTCAATGAGTCAGCTACAGGGGCCCTCTGCATCCCACAAAAGGAAGATGAGGCAATCTGCATGACAAGACATCTTGCTTTTCCCCCTAAGGGAAAGTGGCCTTGTCTGGAACAATCTTCTTCTTTTGCCAAATTTCTTGCTCACCACCCCCCCTTCTATAAAAACCTTCAATTTGGTACAATGCCTTGGAGTCCCCTCTGTCTGCTAGAAGGAATGCTGCCCGATTCATGAAATTGTTTAATAAAGCCAGTGAGATCTTTAAAATCTATTCGGTTGAATTTTTGTTATTCAACAGGGGCAATAAAATGTCTCTGCACTTTTCATGTTCTCCTGCCTACGTGCAAGGCTTCCACCATAAAGGCAGTGAAGAGAAGCCGGCTGTCTACTACTCTGCACCTCTGCTGTAGTTCGGGGGTCTCAGCCGGAACAGTACCACCCTCTAGGGACAGGTTGGAAATTTGCAGGGGCAATTTTTGGTTGTCATTATCTGAGGATGCAAGTGGCATTTAGTGGGCAGGGATAGAGGATGGAGTGTACTGCTGAATTTTGTGACGACTAAAGAAATATCATCTGTTAATTATTTTCTGAGCCTAGGTAATAACCCTGTTTGCATATAACCAAAAAGTCATTTGCATAGTTTAGATAGACACTAATATACTTATTTGTGTTCTATTGTTATTTGACAGAGAGAGACACAACAAGAGAGGAAACACAAGCAGGAAGAGTGGGAGAGGGAGAAGCAGGCTTCCCGCCGAGCAGGGGACTTAATCCCAGGACGGGGCTCAATCCCTGGACCCTGGGATCATGATCTGAACCAAAGGCAGCCACTTAATGACTGAGCCACCTAGGTGGCCCCTCAAGCTGGTTCCAGAGGTAAGATTTATCTGCCCAACAATAATTTTTTCTGCTGTTTAATTTTAATTTTGTCTGTCTTCCGCTCCCCGGCCCCTTGTCTCTGCCAGGTCTGCATCCCGAGGAACACTAGCATTACTATTGCATAACGGGTACTTCACAAACCTGTGCCTGGGTTCAGAGGAAGTAAAACAGATACTTACCTGAGGTAAAAGTCAATTCAGAGACATTATAAATATAATTTATATTATAAATTTATAATTACTTTTATATAAGAACCTGGAAGTCTAGGTTAAGCTTCTATGAGCAGGTCCAAATTTAATTTTCTTTAAATGATTTGGAAGGTTATTCTTTTTCTGTTCTCACTCTAAAATTTGACATATGTAACATGCTCCATTTCCTTTGTTAATGTGCACCTGACTTATTATTTGATATAACTGCACCAAAATTCCTCTGCCTTCAGTTACCTAAATTTTAAGGCAAGAGTATTCTTTAGACCTTAATCTACTCTTCTTACCCAGAGCAAATGCATCTTCTCGCAGGTACCCTCCAGCATGGAAGGATCCAGTGCTTCAGAGAACACAGTAGGAGGCAAGCCAAGCCACATGCACTCACGGTTTAAACCAGCAATTCCCAGCCCTCCTCTCCCCACGTGACCATGAACCAATGGAAAATCTTCACTGATCCCCCACAAAGAATATCTGGGTCTGCTTGGCATGCTGTGTATTAAACTGGTCTTTCATTACCCGTGACTATTTTTCAGTTTCAGAATGTATTTCTTTTTTTTTTTTAAATATTTTATTTATTTACTTGACAGACAGAGATCTCAAGTAGGGGGAGAGATAGGCAGAGAGAGAGAGAGGAGGAAGCAGGCTCCCTGCCGAGCAGAGAGCCCAATGTGGGGCTTGATCCCAGGACCCTGGGATCATGACCTGAGCCTAAGGCAGAGGTTTTAACACACTGAGCCACCCAGGTGCCCCTCAGAATGTATTTCTGTTTTTATAGTGGTCTTTCAGAGGCCGGCTTTGCCCTTAGACATTGGGGACATTCAGCAGTTTTGAGAATGTCTAATAAAGCATAACACTTTTGAATTTATGTACTATGAATAACACACACATATACACATATGGAAAAGTTATTTAGTTATCTATTGCTCCATTATTTAAAAAAGATATTGCTTTATTATTATACTCTTACTAATTGATTATACATCTATTTGAAGCATAGTTTTCAGTTAGTAAACTTGTTAGTCTCTAGAGGATGAAAGCAGGCACCTTTAAGAAGGTAGAAAGAGCACAGAACATAAAAATTGTCATTTTCATGGTTTTCTTAGGGCCAACTTTAAACACGCACCCATCTGTCTTCAGAGGTTCCCCTCCCAGTGTCAGGTATTTTGCTAATGCCTTCTCGATACCATACATATACTCAAATATAAAAATCCTTACATTGGCTCAAGGTGCAAAATGCAAGTTTTTTAGGTGGGACTTGCCTTCCCATGTATAAAAAATCTGAGGTGTTCTACTTGAGGGAGCATCAAGTTTTATTAAAGGAATCTTGATAGGCTCATAAATAATAATCAAAGAAACATCTCACCAGGGCCATGAAACGAATAGCAGAGATCAGCCAAAGGCATCATCTTGGAGGGGTCCATCCCAGGTCCTCCCAGCAGCTCCACAAAATCTCCTATTCCCCCACAACCTGCTGAGGGGTTCTAAGAGAATAAAGCAGCAGAGAAAAATATATTTCAACCAATTACAGAAGTCAAACCATTTGACCAGCCACACGTTGGTGAATTCCCTCAATCAGCCATTGCCATGTCGGCGATGCCGTTTCACTGCACATCCGGGACTCCGGAAATGAAAAGACATCTCTAAGGAACAAAATCATAAGAACTGCTCTTCTAAATGAGTTGAGTAATCACTTTCTTTAAATGTGTGTGCATTTTTAAAAAAATATATTATAATCGTAAGGACCGGAATGATGAAATGGGAATCTGTAAACTCCACATAAAATGAGTGAAAATTGAATCTGAAAATGCTTTACTTTTTAAATCATCTGCACATACATATGGAATTATTTGAATTTCTTAATAGATGCAGTCCATATTTATAAATAGGGCTTTCATACCAGTTCTTCCTTCAACTCACCTCTTTTCCTCTTCTTTAGGAAGGACTTTTCCTGCTCTTGGGACAATCCTTATCATTTCTACTAATGGGCATTTAGATTAGTTTTAAGAATATTAAAGAAGGAAAAGAACCCTCCTTTGGAGGTCAAGGTAGGTCGAGCTCCCAGTGTCTTTCTCCTCCCAGCTAAAACAAATTTATTTCAAGCTACTCCAAACCAGAATGTATTCCAGGATGCAACCCACTGTAACTGTTTTGCACTTCACTCCCCCACAAAAATAAAGCAGCCACTCTCAGAGCTTGCCCCTTGGGCCACCCATCTCCGGTGATTGGGTCTGCTGGCCTCGTCGGCATGGTCCCCTGTGCCCACAGGGCCCACACTTACAAGGGCCCTGTGCTTGGCTTAAGGCTCTGCTGTCACCTGAAATTCCTAATAACTCTAAAATAAGGGCCCGCACATTCTCATCTTGCACTGTCCCGCAAAATTATAGTCGGTTTTGCCTGTGATCCTCTTCTTCGCTGAGACATACTGTTGAGAGATCTAGTGCAAAGTGGCAAGGTGCACAGAAGTGAACCAGGTAGACCCTGCCACATAGGGAGCAACATCTAAAAATAGAAAATGTGGGGGCGCCTGGGTGGCTCAGCGGGTTAAAGCCTCTGCCTTCGGCTCAGGTCATGATCCCAGGTCCTGGGATTGAGCCCCACATCGGGCTCTCTGCTCCTCAGAGAGCCTGCTTCCTCCTCTCTCTCTGCCTGCCTCTTTGCCTACTTGTGATCTTTGTCTGTCCAATAAATAAATAAAATCTTTTTAAAAAAATAGAAAATGTGGGGCAACTGGGTGGCTCAGTTGCTTGAGCGACTGCCTTTGGCTCAGCTCATGATCCTGGAGTCCCAGGATCCAATCCCGTATTAAGTCCTGCATCGGGCTCCCTGCTCCGCAGGGGGTCTGCTTCTCCCTCTGACATTCCCTCTCTCAGGTTTGCTCTCTCTCATTCTCTCTCTCTCTATCAAATAAGTAAATAAAATCTTTTAAAAAGTAAAAGAGAAAATGTTAGGGGTGCCTGGATGGCTCAGTCCATTAAGCTTCTGCCTTCCTCTCAGGGTTCTGGGATCAATTCCCATATCAGGCTCCCTGCTCAACAGGGAGGCTGCTCCTCCCTTTCCCTCTGCCCCTCCCCCTGCTTGTGCTCTCTCTTGCTGTCTCTCTCAAATAAACAAAATATTTAAAAAATAAAATAGAAAATGTTAAACACACACACATGCATAAACACACACATTCAAACATCTGGAAGACACTGAAATGCAACTAGAACGAGACAACAAATTAGGAAGCAATATAATACCAACTGTTTGGCTAATACAAGGAAGGAGGTGGGGACATACATTTTTTAAGTGCCTACTATATCCTGGTTCCTATGCTTAGATGCTCTACACATAATTTCATTCAATAATGAAACAGAGGCTTAATTAGCCCTCTTGTGTACAGGGCTTATTTTCTTGTATGAAGAGTTAAATGAGAGATGAAGGGGGAAAAAATCTTAATTGTCTTTCCCTTCAGGAGAGGATGTCCAGGGGGAACATCCCTTAAGACTAAACTTTCCACTTGGTTCTTCAGGTTCTAAATGTCAGTATGAGGTGGTGAAGGGGAAAGGCAGACCCCAGAGAGAGAAATGAGAAGTGAGGAAGTTGGGAAGAAGTAGGAGCTAAAATGAGGGGAACCAAGCAGAAACAAAGAAGTTGGACACACCTGTTCCTTGACGTTCAGTGACTTTCCTCTGCTCTTCCCAAGCCTCTCAGCTAGTCTTAGGAATGAGAGGTACTACACTACCCTGCTGTGTTCAGCTCCTCAGTAGTGAGGCCCTAGAGTTCTCTGTTGAGGTTCTGGCTACATGGACTAAGCCACTACCTTCTCTTGCCTAAACTGTGACAATGGCCCTCCCTGCACCACTCTGGCCCCCACAGCCCATTCACCAGCCAGAATGGCCTTTAGGTAATCCTCTCCCTCCCTCCATGGACTTCATTAATTAATGTGGTCACAAGATCAACAATTCCCAACCACCTTCACTGGACCTGAGCATAATCAAATGGATTATGTCACTTTCCTGACTACACCCCTTCAGTGGTTTCCCACTGCACTTAGAATAAACCCAGACTCCTTCATATGCCCTGCTGGGCTCTCCACACCCTGGCTCTGTCCTTCTCCTTGATACTGTCCAATATCCCCCCTGCTCCACCTTTCTTTCTATTTCTGGGACCCAGCAAGCCCATTCCTCCCTCTGAGTCTCTGCATTACTGTCCCCTGTGTTCCAGGCTTTTCCAGTGGTTGCTGGGTCCTTCCTACCTATTGCTCACATTTTACCCTAAATGTCTCCTTCTCAGAGGTTTTCTTCCCTGAACACCTTACCTTGAGGAGCTCCCCGCCCCTCTCTCTACTCCCTTGTGGATTGCAGCACTCTGCCTCATTTTCTGTTGGGCACTCATCACTATTCTGAATGCATTACACTTCTGCTTATCTCAACCCACAAGAATGCAGGTTCTGTGTGAGCAGGAGTGTGCTGCTCCTTGCTCATTTCCAGCATCTAGAATAGTGCCTTGAACATAGGAAGAACTCAAAAACTATTTTGTAAAAAGAATAGATGCCTAGAACACTGCAGACTTCAACAGGTTTTCAAGCGGAAACACCAAAATTACTCCTTACAGCCAAGAACAACTGAAGTGCAGATCTCCCAACCTGGGATTGTGCTTGCCATCTTCTGAGGTATACATCAGGACAGGCATACAGTCTCAGGCCAAGAGGGCTATGCCAGAGGTGCCTGGGTGGCTCAGTAGGTTAAGCCCCTGCCTTCGGCTCACATAATGATCTCATTATGTCCTGGAATCGAGACCCGCATCGAGCTCTCTGCTCAGCGGGAGCCTGCTTCCCCCTCCCTCTCTGCCTACTTGTGATCTCTCTCTCCATCAAATAAATAAATAAAATCTTAAAAAAAAAAAAAAAAAAGAGGGCTATGCCAAAGACATCTGCTTATTCTGGTCTTTATTAAAGGATTATTTTCTTCCACTAAGGTCCAACCGAAAAAAAAAAGGCACTGGCCCATGAAATTAGGGCTTATTGGAAATTAGATATACGCCTTTTTTCAGTGCTTGTCCTGTTTGTTTGGTTTTCACTGAAATCTGCCTGATTAGGAACAATGACTGTCTTTGATGTCAGCAAATATATGAGCTATCTTAACCTAGGAATATGGGAAAGTGAAAGGAAATGAGAATGACTCAGAGCGAAGAAGCCAGCAATGTTCTCCCCTGCCCCCAAAAATGTGGTCAAGCTCAGCATTTAAAGTCCATACAGAAGTTCATGGAAATACAGATTGATGGAGATTCTCGACTAATATTTTCATACAAAATATATTTAATTAAATGTGATGTAAAAAAATGGACGCCTGGGTGGCTCAGTTGGTTAAGTGTCTGCCTTTTTGACTCAGGTCATGATCCCAGGGTCCTGGGATCCAGGTCCCTGTGGGGCTCCTTACTCAGTGGGGAGGCTGCTTCTCCCTCTGCCTGCTGTTCCCCTGCTTGTGCTCACTCTCTTTCTCCCCCTCACCGCCCTGACAAATAAATAAATAAATAAATAAAATCTTTTTGAAAAAAATGTAAAAAAATGTTTTAAAAAATCTTCAAAACTTTACCGTATTTTGTAATATAAAAAATCCAATTTTGTATTTTATGCTACACTTAGCATTCCTTCATCACACAGTTCTGTCACTGAGATACTTCCTTCATGTGATAAAAAATTCCAATAATCAGAAAAACAGCTGTGTAGATGACTCACACTAGGTTCTGCTAGGAGAGAATTTTTGTAAAAGAGGCAAGGACAAGAGAGTTCAATTGTAATTATATGCCACAACTTTCCTTACTGAAAACATTTCCTACATCACAAGAGAAGTAGTCAAGTAATCAGAAGGGGCACCTGAGCACTCAACATGCAGCGTAAGGGAAATAGAAGGGGGCTTTCATCAAAGCATCAAAGCGAGGGCAAAGCGCATGAGGGCCTGATAGTCAACAGAAGGATATGTTCTTGCGCTTTGCTAATGTCTGTGTTTGCCCTGAATGCTTCCTCCTCCTCTGATAAAGCTGTGGCCTTAGTAAATGACTGGGAAGTAAGAAAGCAGCTTACCTGGAACTGCAGACCATGTAAGTGTCCCAGGGTGAGATCTGATATTTTGATGACCACGGGATAAATTATGGAGAAGCTGCAGTTTCGACGCAAATGTGGGACGACCAGGGTAAACCTTCCACTGGGGGTCTGGGAGATCGCATTGCAGGCTTTGTGGAAAAACAAAACCACATTTTCGCTATTTGGTATGCTGGGTTTTCATAGAAGTTTATCCTATCCTTATTCTAGGCTCTTATTCATGGTCTAGGGCCCTTGTAGCCTGGACAAGAATAGGTATCACAAGGGCAGTTTGGAGTTGGGAAGGAGTCGAAGGGATAAAAGTCACCAGGGAGGTATGGACATTGTTGGAAGGTCCTAGGTGGCAAGAGGGCTTCTGATCCCAGTCTCAAGGAGTTACCTTGTTTACGACAACAAATCAATAACCAGACATAAATTAATAATCAGTCAAACAACACTAGCTAGTAGAAGTTCTAGAAACACTTCATTAACTAGTGTCCAAATTTGAGCTGTAAATCTGAAAGAATAAAAACCTCAAAGGTAAGGCCAGAAGTCAAACCCTGCCTGCCTGAAACCTACATTCACTGAACTTGGAACCGTAGTGATATTTTTAAAATAATGAAGTCAATAAATCAAAAAATAGCTGCAAAATAGGCTGAGAAAAATAGAAAGCAAGTTTATGTCTGAATAAATATTTCCTGGGTGTTAAGTGATAAGTTGACTAAAAGGTAAATCTTTTTAAAGGTAAAATATTAATGTTTAACTTTATCATAAGACTTTCTGATTTGTTTTTTATCTCGAATATAGACTTATAATACATTTATTCTCTTAACTATGAAACTAGAAGTATCAGAGTTTTGCCGATCCTGGGCCAAAGATTTCTAATTGATCAGAATAACTCAGAATTCTTCCTTCCTATGTTTAATTTACACTTAATTTTAAATTTAAATTAAAATAAATTTAAATTTAAATTACACTTAATTCCAAAAGGAACTGAAATCCCTTGATGATTCTAGAAGATTTCTGATTTCTAACCATACAAATATAGGAGAAACATTTCATGTTGCTTTCTAGGGTTATTCTGTTCCAGTCCTCAAAAATGGACTTTTGGGGGCTTCTTTTTTAAAAAACAAAAATTGGAAGGTAAGTCAATACCTTATTCTTTGGCAGATTAGACCCTATTCTTCCACCATTTGAAGTGTTAATACAATCGTATGCAGCCAAAAATGAGCAATTTTTTTCTTTTCCCGATTTAAAAAAATATAAGCAGATGAACAAACTCATTTTGATTAGAATAACATGTTTTAGGCCTGGGCTGTTCAGCTTTATAGCATCTCTGTGGGTATCCAACAGAAATGAAATAAGTTAGAGTGGTGGGCTCAGAATTAGAAAGCAATGTAGAAGTCCTTCAGTCCAACCCTTTGCTTAGGACATGAAGTCTGTCTATCACATCCCAGATAGAGCCTCTGCCTAAATATCTCTAAGATGGCAACTTCAGATCTAATTACTCAAGCTAATCCCAGATTAATGGAATGACTCAGAGTTGGTCACTGAATCCACTGTAGTGCCTCCGAAGATCAGAAAAAGACTAAAGAAAAATAAAATAAAATTTTACCTACTAAAAATCAATATCCCACCTAGCCTGGGAAATAAATTAAAAACTGTGAATTGATTTTCAGAATAATGGATAGGAAATATCCTTTAGGTCATTTCTAACGGCAAAAGAATTTCCGTTCAAATCATTCCTTACTTCAGATTTCTTAAGGCCGGTGCAGTCACACTACCTTTGAAAAGCAGACCTGACACTCCGTCCAAGTCCTGCCTTCCCACCGAGAAGAGAGGGAGTCCACTTACGAAAGAGGTTGGGATCTGTCTTTATGCTGAAGGTGAATCCGTTTCCTGGTTCATGAACCCGGAAGAAGATCATGGCCACATTCTGGGAAGATCTGATGCTCCTTCGACTTAGACCACTGTCACAGAAATCTATGTACCGCTCAGTTGTGGGGAGAGGATGATCCTGGGAACTGGGGAACTTCTCCCCCTTGAGAATCCAACCATCAAATACCTTCCGACAATAAACACAGACATAGGTGATCTTTTCCATCAACTCCTGAAGTCACAGCTGTGTTAAAAAGGGGGGGAAGGGATTTCCCTAGTAAGGAGTCTTCGGTAGTAAGTGGGTGACTGACAGCCTGCACTCCCCTGCCCCCTTGCTTTCCATATATATATATATATATATATATATATACACACACTGACCATGAAGGTGGTCTGCAAGTATTACTAATAATGATTTTTTTCTTCATAAACCTTAAAGAATCCAAAGTAAGTAAGCTTTACTATACTCTATTTTATAATTTCGGCCTCCTTGGTAAATGAAACTATAGACAATATACATTTTTATCTTGGTCACATTTTCCACAATCCCATCTTCAGAAGCATTCCACACAAGCATAATTTGGGTTTCAGCTAGTCTCTGCCGTCTCCACCTCAATATATTAACAAAATCTCTCAAAACTAGCAAAAAAACCCAAAACAAACAAACAAACAAAAAAAAAAAACAAAACAAAACCTGGAGCAGCAACTTTACCTACTTGCCAAAGGTTGTAACGTGCCCATTTCCCTCATTTTGTAACACTTATTTCATATTAAACTATCAAGAACTACTTCAACACTCAAACAGCAATGACTTCTTTTCCTTCACTTTGGTTAAAGTTTGCGATTAGATGAAAGGTCAGAGTCTACTGACAGTACCCCCCAAATCACCACAGGTCTCCAACTAAAAGAGTCCAACCGAGTTCACATTAGCAAAATCACCAGCTACAAATGGCTTCACGACCCAGACGTCTTCTAAGGAGTTTGCCAGATTCCAAAATAATTCCACCTGGGAGGTTCTAATCTTGACCATCGTAATGGGACGGAGTAGCTGACGGGTCAGACTCACGGAGACCAACAAGGACTGGGGATGGGGTGAAGTTGGGGGACTCGTCCTCGCCTCCCAACGGCCTCAGACCCCCTCTCAGCCTCCGTCCCAGCCGCCAGGGCTCTCCTGCTTCCAAACCGGGTCACCCGGGCATTGAGGACGACCTCCGCGAGCCTGGAATGCCCCGCACAGACGCGGGCCGGCCTCCTAAGCGGGGCTGGCCCTCCAGGTGGCCGCAAGCTGCGGGGCCAGCAGTTTGGATCAGTTTTCATCTCACACAGCGCGTCACGCCGCGAGTTCAAGTCTTTGGAAGCGCGGGCTCCCGGGAGCACACAGAGGGAAATTTAAAGCCCTGCGACCGGCGAGGCGGGAGGCCCTCGGGTGCGGGGCGAGGTTCGCTCCGCGTGGTCCGGGAGACGCCTCTGCCACTCCGGAACGAGCTCCCCGCCCCGCACCCTGCGCTGGGCACCGCATCCCCGACGGTCCCCTCTCGGGGCCCTGCGGCGGGGGCGGGCGGGTGGCCTCACCTTCAGGAAGTCGCCGCCCTGACAGTCGATGGAGACCAGGTCGTAGTGGATGGTGATGAACTCCTCGGGCTCGGCGATGAGGAAGGCGGCGCAGTGCAGCTGCGGCCGGTCGGCGGTGAAGGTGAACTGGCCCGGGAGGCTCAGCATGTCCAGGCACCCTGCGGGAGGGGGTCAGGGGGGCGGGGGCTGCAGCCCCCGAGGCGCCGGCCCCGGGCAGCCCGTCTCACGTGCCCGGTTCCCGGGTCTGCAGCACCCTGCGCCGGACTCCCCGGCTCCCGCGGGCGCGCCTCCGGCTCCAGCGGGACCCCGAGATGCGACTCGCACTCCACCCTACCCCCGGCGATGCCCGGAGCCTCCTGCCCCGGCGCAGAGCCCAAGCTCGCCACCTCCCCGCTGCCTGCCGACGCGCGCCGCCAGCCCCGACTCACGCAGAGCGCGGCGGTACAGAGGCTCCCCCGCCAGCTCCCGCTTCAAGTTGGCGCCGAAGAGCAGGAAAGGGTCGTGGTCCGTTGCTTCCCGCAGCTGGCAAAGAAAATGAGTCAGTCGAGAGAAGTTCAAGAGGTGGGAAAGGGGACTGGCAGCGGGGCACTCGGTCTGCCCCGCGGCAAAGAGAATAAAGTGGTGGGGTCAACGTCTCCCGCGTCCAAAGAAGAAAAGGTCTTCGACCCTTTACATCAGACCAGGGCATCCCCAGGGGCCAAGGGAAGGACGTAGAGCCAGGGAGGAAGACCAGCCAAGGGGAAACCAGGAGAAGGAAGGGGCAAAAGACAGGGAAGAAAGACCTAATCCCAACAAACGCAGTTTATCCACCCCCCAAGGCTGGACGGACGGACACACACACACACACACACACACACACACACACGATGTGATGGGGTCAGTCTGGAGACATCTCACCTCTAGGTACCGGTTCTCCCCTCTTAGAGCCATCAGGAAGATCAGAACGAGGTGATACTGAAGTTTGAAAGAAGGAGACATGCTGGCCTGGCTTCTGCAGCTGGTCTGGTTGGCTCTGAAGGTCTCAGGCTTTGCTTCCCACACCTTCGCCCAGGCTGAGAGCTAGAAGCTGGTAGGGTCCCTTTGCTGGGTCTCTTTTATAGAGCAGTGAGGAGGGGGGGCTCTCTGCCCCTTAACTGATCTGAGCTCAGTAACCATGGGTTACCCTGTCTCAGTGACAAAGTGCGTGCTGATGACGAGGGTCCCCCTCTCAGCCACAAATTTTCAGAGTGGTCCAGCATTATTCACCAAGAATGATTTCAGGCACTTACAACTTATTGAACTAAACTGTGGGAGCGAGAATGAGGTAAGGCTAGAGAATAAAGGAGGGCATTTTGCTGGATCTGCCAAATGCTGAATTATCTCTTTCTGTGGATATTTAGGGAATTCTCAGTGTTGCAAAGCAAAGTGACAAAGTTAAACACATGCATAAAATAGCCAAACACTTATCACTTTATTATGCAGGCTTGTCACAGAACCATGGATGGAATCATGCTGGAAACTACCAGAGAATATAGTATTCATGCAATTGTTAATGTCTCTCAGGAAGAAACATGAGGTGTTTTTAGTTCTAAACAGAAGCTGAAATCTGATTTTGCAGAAGATGGCAATAATGCAGCTCAAGCTTTCTTTCTGTCCCTTTATGCTGGTCCAGTTCCTTGTAAGCATTTCCCTAATGGAAAGTTAACTCAGGCATCTATAAACTTCTGGATTTTAGCCAACTTTTATCATTTAACCCGAATGTATACATGGTAGGACACACACTCCTTGGCCAGCTAACTGTGGCCATGACCTTGGCATCCATCTGAACCAGTGAGGGATGAAGTCATTCTATTTCACACCTTCAAATACTTAGATTATTTTAATACTCTGGTAGAAAGAACTGCCCAGAAGCTTTATTATAATTGCTTATCAGCAAATGTATAGGGCTAAAAAAATGACTTAGAGATCCAGAAATAAGTATCTTTGGTGATTAGACAGAAGACAGTTGCTTCCCGTTTATGTCAAATTTTGTGGGAAATATTGGGGATGCTAAAATTTTGGTTTTCCTCTTTATATGCTAAGCAAGACAACTACAAATTCTAAAAACATCATGTTGTTTTACCTCTCTCTGCCTGGTAGAAAATACTACCCTTAGCTTTTATTGTCATTAAAATTAGTACAAATAATGGGAACATAATACAAGTTTTCACTCAAGGAAATGGTTTATTTTTAGTTTATAAATACTCAAAATTAAGCAGTAATATACCTAGTGGTGTTGGAACTTGATGTTTTCATATTTAAAGGGTAGTTTATCTAAAGGGGCTGCCTCTTAGTTGTTTAACTGGGAGGCCTTCCTACCGTACTCCAATTTTGGAAACAGTCCTTAAGACCGCAGAAAGCCTGAAGGGGAAAGATACCCAAAGGTCATGAAACCTGGGAACCATGTTCTTTTCCCCATCTTGGGACTGTTTAGATGTCTGAATTTCAGAGACGGTATAAAGAAATCTTAGAGGAATAAAACAGACAAATAAATGGTTTAAGACCAGCTTCCTTGGCCTCAAACATGCCAGGCCATCTTCAGGTCTCCTTCCCTCACTGAGCTTCCTCGGTTTTCCTCAGGCAACACTCATCCCACATGCCATGGGCCCATTTGCTTTTTTTGTCAACCTAGCTGTGGCCTTGGCCCGCTCCCAGGATTAAGCCCATCACTCAGCTTGGAGACTCTGTTTATCCTATTTTGGAGGTCTGGCTTTGGTAGCATCACCATAGAGATGGTCTTCTCCAACCCACCCCTTCACACTTCATCAAGGAAGTGGAAATCAGGGGTGCCTGGGTGGCTCAGTGGGTTAAGCCTCTGCCTTTGGCTCAGGTCATGACCTCAGGGTCCTGGGATCGAGCCCCACATCGGGCTCTCTGCTCAGCAGGGAGCCTGCTTCCTCCTCTCTCTCTGTCTGCCTCTCTGCCTACTTGTGATCTCTGTCTGTCAAATAAATAAATTAAAAATCTTAAAAAAAAAAAGGAAGTGGAAATCAAAATCACAATGAGGTAGCACCTCATATTTGTTGGAATGGTTAAAATAAAAAATACAAGAAACAACAAGTGGAGAGGATATGAAGAAAAAGGAATCCTCATGCACTATTGGTGGGAATGTAAACTGGCATAGCCACTGTGGAAAACAGCATAGAAGTTCTTTAAAAAATTAAAAATAGAAAAATCACTTGATCCAATAATTCTACTATTGGGTATTTACCAGAAAAAAATGAAAACATTAACTTAAAAAGATATATGTACCCCATATTTATTGAAGTATTAAATGTAATAGCCAAGACATGGAAGCAACCAAAGTGTCCACCAACAGGTAAACAGATAAGGAAATGTGGTATATATACACAATAGAATATTGCATAGTCATAAAAAAAAATGAGATGGTGCCATTTCAGGAGACATGGGTAGACTTAGAGAGTATTATGCTATGTGAAATAAGTCAGCCTGAGAAGGACAAATACCATATGATTCCATCAATCAATCAATCAAGCCATTAATCAACAAACGAAAAACAGATTCAGAACTGTAAAATATAGAGAATAAACTGATGGTTGCCGGGGTGGGGGGGGGGCAGGGTTGGGTGAAATGGGTAAAGGGGATTCCAGTTATGGAATGAGTAAGTTATGAGAATAAAAAGCATAGCATAAGGAATGCAATCAATGATATTGTAATAGTGATTTAATAGGACAGATGGTAGTTATACTTGTGGTGAGCAAAGCATAATGTATAAACTTGCCAAATCACTAAATTGTATACCTGAAACTAATGTAACATTTGGCTACTCAAAAAAAAAAAAAAAAAAAAAAAAGTAAAGTATAAAATCTAGAACTTATCAGGGAAAACTAAGAAGACTGAACAGGAGGACAAAGAGAAGCCAGGTAGCCATTCTCTATGGGCAAAAGTATAAAAATGGGTGAAAGCAATGGGAGAGTAATTTGGATGAGACAGAAGAAAAGTTTCTGGAAAATAAGTAGATCTATATCCGCAGACAAAAGATAAATTATTTCATGGACTGATTTAGTCATTCAAACAACTAACTTAATTATTTCAAAGCCATTTGTTCAACCAATTTCACTGGTTATTTTGAAATACATTCTTAGTAAACCCGGAGTCCCTAGGCATCCTGGTTGGAAACTACCCGCATGTTCACCTCCATTCTCTGCACATGTCTATTTTTCTCTCCATATTTTTTGAGACTTTAAAGTCGATGTTGATACAGTCCCTGATCAGTGCTTTTAAGGTCTTAAACTACTATTGGATGGCATTAAGACATTCTTTTTGTTAGGTAGGATTAAGACATTTTTTCTTTCACAAACCCCCGGAGCAAACTGTCACTTGTGTCAAGTCTGAGGGTCAAGGTGGCCATACAATATAGATTCATATTCAATTCATGAACATGGGTGAAGGGGCGGGATTTCAAATTGTGCTCAGGCTGAAGAGGCTCACCGAGACACCTGCTAAGTATACAGAGGGGACTTTGTAGTCACCCACGTGGTTGGTGACATGATTGCAGCAGCCAAGTGTAAGCTTCTGCAATATTTTATACACTGAGGTATCATGAAAAGCAGGGGGTACATAATCCCATATCTCTTTCTATTCTAGAGTCAATCCCAAGACCCCCTTAAGTATTCCCTGCTTGCAGTAGTAAATTTTTTCTTTTGTTAATTACTTCAACAGAGAACAACACTGATTCATGCTTCCAAAGACCTTCCTTTTCCCTTTCCTGACTGATATGTTGAAAAGTTGGGAAATGTTACATACGATTGAATTCTTTAAGAAATAAAGATGACATGGGGTGCCTGGGTGGCTCAGTCAGTCAAGCCTCTGCCTTCAACTCAGGTCATGATCTCAGGGTCCTGGGATTGAGCCCCATGTTGGACTCCCCCTCCCTCTCTTCTTGCCTCTCCCCCTGCTTGTTCTCTCTTTCTAATAAATAACTGAAATCTTAAAAAAAAAAAAAAAAAAGAGAGAGAGAGGGACGCCTGGGAGGCTCAGTTGGTTAAGCGGCTGCCTTCGGCCCAAGTCATGATCCCAGCGTCCTGGGATCGAGTCCAACATTGGGCTCCTTGCTCGGCAGGGAGCCTGCTTCTCCCTCTGCCTCTGCCTGCCTCTCTGTCTGCCTGTGCTCGCTCACTCACTCTCTCTCCCTCTCTCTCTGACAAATAAATAAATAAAATCTTTAAAAAAAAGAGAGAGAGAGAGAGAGAAGTAAAGATGACTGAATAAAACTCACTGTTAGCTAACAACAACAAAAAAACTAATTTTCAGTTGCATTCAAGATGACTTGCTATTTGAATGACTCTGGCTGTTTTTTAATGCAACCATTTTTAATAGATAAGATTTGTTTTTCAGATGTGTTTGAGATCAGGAAGGAAGAAACTAAACAAATACACTTAGGGAACTAGTAAAAACCAATCCTTGAATGAAACCCTCATATGTCAGTAATTTCCATTCCAAATCCATTATCTTCTTTTGTTCTACTTAAGATGACCAACAGTGATATGTGGAATTTAAGAAACAAAACAGAGAAAATAGAGGGGAAGAGAGGAAAAAAATAAAACAAGACAAAATCAGAGAGGGAGATAAACCAAAAGACACTCTTTTTTTTTTTAAGATTTTATTTATTTGACAGAGAGAGATCACAAGTAGGCAGAGAGGCAGGCAGAGAGAGAGGGGGAAGCAGGCTTCCTGCTAAGCAGAGAGCTCGATGCAGGGGTTGATCCCAGGACCCTGGGATCCTGACCTGAGCTGAAGGCAGAGGCTTAACCCTCTGAGCCACCCAGGTGCCCCCCAAAAGAGACTCTTAATCATAGGCAACAAACCGAGGGTTGCTTTGAGAGGAGTGGGATGGGAGGGCTGGGGTAACTGGGGGATGGGGATGAAGGAGGGCATATGATGTCATGAGCTTTGGGTCTTACATGCATGCAACTGATGAATCACTGACCTCTACCTCTGAAACCAATAATACATTATATGTTAATTGAATTTAAATTTAAAAAAATTTTTAATTAAAAAAAAAAAAGATGACCAGCAGTGAATGAAGATTAGAACTTTGAGGGGCTGCAAAGGACTAACAGCAGGTTTGAACTTAAACAAAAAGGGGAACCATCGGGACAGACATCTTGCACACTGCATGGGCAGAACACTGAAGACAAGGATTTGAATGTCTACTTTCCAGTCTCTCTGCCTCAGGCTGCCTTCCCCTCCTACATGCAGTGTCTGTGGCAGGAAAGTGGCCACCAACCATTCCTAAGCTTTACACGTTACCATTTGACAAATTAAAAAATACCCTGAATCAATGTTCTCATCATTCCCAGTCCATACAACTTTGTAGGAACAGGCTCAGAGCCCAGGGGATAAGATCCTGTCATAACATGACTGCTCTCATGACAGCCGTGTGGACAGAGAAGGGAGAAGCAGTTTTCAGAAGGGATGCTGACTTCACAAAATAATAGGGATCTTCAAAAGACTGAAAAACAAAACAAAACAAAAAACCGTGATTTAATGACCGCTTTGGTCATATGTCTTCTCTCCTGTAATATGATGATCTACAATGGGTATTATTTTAGGAATTCAGTATTATATGTCCCACACAAAGGAACGCTGCCAAGCAGTGAAGATAGGAGAAAATGAGAGATTAAATGATCGGCCCAGATTATCACCATGAGTCAGAAACAAAGTCTAGACGCAAAAGATCTCTCTATCACCAGCCAGGTAATTGATCCTCCTTCAAAGGCAAGAGCCCTGGAACTTAACCCCCCAAATTTTATTCTGGGCTTTAAAAATGACTATGCTAGCAGCAAAGAGTGAGATGGCACAGCGCAAAGCAAGATACTGGCAGATCAATAAGGACAAAGGAGACTGGGGACTGTTGGCGTTTGCGCGTTGGCTTCCTCGACTTTGGAGTGACATTGTTATCTCAACCTCCTTCAGGCTTACTCCGAAATATGCCATGACTAACATCTAGCCGATAGATCATAATGAAATGCGATTTAATAATCCCTCACTGCCTGCATCAAAGGGAAAAGTACAGCCAGGCCCAGAACCGTTGGTGTGTTTGTCATTAGGTGGCGGTGACGCGCACAGGCACGGCGCCTCAGCCTCTTCTCTGACGGAAGAGAAACGAAGTGGAGAGAGTCTCATTTCTTGGTGCCTTAAAATAAACCTAAAGGAGAAACGTCTGCCTGTTATATGGAGTGACAGGAGATGTTTTAAATAAGGAAATCAGTAGGGATAGCTGCAAGCTAGGCACCGGAGAGATGTGTGTGGTGCCCTCTGAGCACACTTTTGTGAGACCCCTGCCAGTAGCCATCTTGCTTCCCCCCTCTGTCAGCCTTTCCTTTTCCCCTCTCCCCTCTTTCCTTCCCTCCTCCTTTCCCTCCCTCCCTCTTTCCCTCCTTCTTTCCTTCTAACCTCCCTCCCCTTCCTCCTTCCTCCCACCCTGTTCTTTCCACAAACTATGAGCAACAGACTGAGCTGCTCTACATTCATAGTATTTTATATACACCCTGACAACCCTTGATCATATTTTACTCTAACTTTTAATATAGCTCTCTTTGACTCTACACATAAACTCCTGGAAGTCTGGCCCTATGGCTCCTCCCTCTCCATCCTCAGCACACACACACCTGGAATTCACGGATCGTACCTAAGAGCAAATTGAGTGGAGGGGCTTCTGCTCTTCCTACCAAGTTATAAATTAAAGAACTGTCCCCACTACAACATGGGCTGTAATGGGCTAACCACATCCAAAGATATGGCCACAGTCATGTAATGAGAGTCAAAAGGCAAAGCCCAGGGAAAGGGAAGAGAGGAGGGTTGTAGACAGTCACAGAGTTGGCTCTCAAGGACCACAGCCAGCCGTGTGCTGTGGTAGTGAAAAAGGTAGAGGGAAGCTGGAGGGACGGGGCTGGAACTCAGGTGGGGCACAAAGACTCAGTCATCATGACAAATAATTTTACAGTGTAATACATAACAAAATGAAAATTAAAGCCATGATGAACAAAATATCAAAGCTTTAGATAAAGACACCCTTGGTTCTAGTGATATTTCCTATTGCCTCAGGTTTCATTCTGGCCACACACAGCACTGGGAGACAACAACTCACAGGAGTGATCAAGAACTGTAGGGGTTGGGGCGCCTGGGTGGCCCAGTGGGTTGAAGCCTCTGCCTTCAGCTCAGGTCATGATCTCGGGGTCCTGGGATCGAGTCCCACATCGGGCTCTCTGCTCAGCAGGGAACCTGCTTCCTCCTCTCTCTCTCTGCCTGCCTCTCTGCCTACTTGTGATCTCTGTCTGTGACAAATGAATAAATAAAATCTTAAAAAAAAAAAAAAGAACTGTAGGGGTTTCATTCTGGTTCCCATGTGTGTCAGCTGTAGAGTGGAAACAAAAGGGCTCTAGATTCAGTGTCCCAAGTCCCAGATCACTGACTGGGAGTTTGGACAAGTTGTTCACTTTATCTCTAAGATGAGAAGGTGGGTGTAACAGCCAGGATCACAGCAAGGAACAGACAGCACTCTCAAGTGGGGAATTTGGGGGGGGGGGAGTTCAATAAAAGGACTATAAAAAGGTGGGGGGCAGAGGGCAGGGCATCCCGAAGGAAGGTGGCAGTATTTCAGGACTGAGAGGAGCTGTCGCCCAGCCTTGGAGGCCACAGGTGGGTGAGAGCGGAGATAAGGGGTAAGGGGAAGACATCTAGCCTCAGAGGTCGGGGGTTCCTAACATCCTACGATGGCTTTAAAATTTGTCTGAAATCCTCTGATGCTCCTGATACAATGTGATTAAAAAAAAAAAAAAGCCCTTTACCTCTGTGAGCTTTGTCTCATAAACCCATAACCCAGTCTAATCATGAGTAAAACATCAGATAAATTCCAGTAGACAGGCATCCTACAATACACCTGACCTGTATTGCTCATAACTGACAAGGTCATCAAAAACAAGGAAAGTCTGAGAAACCATCATAGACAATAGGACCCTAAGGCGAGATGACAACTAAGTGTAACCGCTTAAAAAATTAGCTCTTAATTCTGTTCATACCTGGTTATGACTTGGTTTTTCCTCAGCCTCCTTCACTCTGGCTTCCAGCTCTACCAGGCCACAGAAACTTCCCTCACTTAGGGCATTCCTAATTTTATATTGGCTGATCGCTTCCATTATTCCCTGCCCTCTTTGCATTTTTCAACACTTTCCTGTTTTCTTTTTTTGGAACTCTTATTCCTTTGATTTTAGGTAAAGCTGATTTTCTAAAAAAGTCAGACAAATACTAACTCTGAAAACACCAAAAAATGATTTAAATGCTAATTTTATTTTATACTATTTCACTGTATACACACATAATTTTGTGGCACAAAATTCAACAGCTGATTTTGTCTTTGTCTGCATCTTAAACATTGGAAGGGCAGAGTCAAAGAAAAGCTAAAAAGTTTTTTCCTTACAAAATTGTTTCTCTCTCTCAATTTGAAATATATGATTCTAAAGAAGCAAATCATTTGGGGATATGAGAATTTGCACTTAAAGTTATCGGCTATGCTTTAGGGAGGCAACAGGATGTGGGAGACAAAGATGCAAATCCTGAGATTTCAGGTTTAGGTTTAGAATACTTTTGGGGGGGCCATTGGGTGGGTATGTCAGTTAAGTGTCTGACTCTTGATTTTGGCTCAGGTCATGAGCTCAGGGTCATGAGACTGAGGTTGAGTAAGTCAGGCTCCATGCTCATCAGGGAGTCTACTTCTTTCCCTCTGCCTCTTCCCCTGGCTTAGGTGTGCTCTCTCTGTCTCTCTGAAATTGAATAAATAAACCTTTAAAAAATTGAATACTTTTTTTGTGTGATGGGCAAAGGGATAAAGGCACATTCAGTCAGCTTAAAGGCATGAGGTGCTGGTACAACAGGATATCTGTATGGAAAACATACAACTTGATCCCTACCTTACACCATATACAAAAATTAATTTGAGAGGGATCATAGACATTGACATAAAAGCTAAAACTATAAAGCATACAGAAGAAAAGATAGGAGAATATCTTCGCAATCCTGGGAGAGGCAAATATTTGTTAGGTTACAGAAACACAAACTGTAAAAGAAAAACCTGATAAATTGAACTTTATCAAAATTAAACATCTCCGCTCATCAAAAGACACCATTAAGAAAATGAAAAGACATGCCACAGAATGGGAGAAAATACTATGAATTCATGTATCTGACAAACCAATCATATAAAGAAAACAATTGTTTTTGAAAAGAGCAAATGCTGGAGTGACTGAGTGGCTTGGTCAGTTACGCATCTGACTTCGGCTCAAGCCATGATCTCAGGGGTCCTAGGATAGAACCCTACATGAGGATCCCTGCTCAGTGGGGAGTCTGCTTGTCCCTCCCCCTTTGCCTCCTCCCCAGCTAGTATGTGTGTGTGTGTGTGTGTGTGTGTGTGCATTCTCTCCCTTTCTTACTCAAACAAAATCTGTAAAAAAAAATAAATAAATAAAATGGATAAATGCCCCAAAGAGCCACCTCATAAAGGAAAGTATATAAATTGCCAGTAAGGGCATGGGAAGGTGCTCACCACCACTAGTCAGCAGGAAATGCCAAATAAAACCACAATGAAACACCACTTCACATCCACTGAAGACCTTCCTCCTCTCACTCTCTGCCTGCCTCTCTGCCTACTTGTGATCTGTCTGTCAAATAAATAAAATCTTAAAAAAAAAAAAAGAGAGAGAGAGAGTACATCCTTCATGTTTGCACTGTTCTGGAGTTTAGACATGGCAAAACCACTTTGTGGTGATGGAAATCAGAACAGTGTTTGCCTCTGGGGTTGGTGACTGACTGGGCACAAGGAAACTTCTTGGGAGGAAGAATATGTTCTAGATCTTGACTGGGATGGTGGTCCCATGGTATATATGTTTGTCAAAACTCATAGAATTGTACAGTTAAGATCTGCGTATTTTATCATACATAGATCATACCTCCATTAAAAATACTGGGGGATCAAAATCATGGTGAAAAAACTGCGTGATACCTTCTAAAAGCTACATGAGAGACGCCAACACTTTTGTTCCCTGAGGAAGGCTATTGAGGAGTAACTAAGATCTAAGGTAAAAATAAGAGAAATTAGAAAAAGGAGGAGGGGATGAGAGAGCAGAGGATACAGAACAGGAATGAAAAGGAGACCAGCCCCTCATCGTATCTTCTGAGATGGCACCAACATTTTTTGAATTGTAAAATATGTAGGACATAGAGACAAGTGTACTAAGTGCACATACATAGTTTAAATGAGAATAATTTTGAGATGTATTACCATCCATATTCTTACCACTGGGTTTAAGAAACAGAACACTACTGGGGTCTATTCAAGTTGGAACCCCCTTATTCTCTGTTACAGGGACCAAGTGTTTATCCCTTACTGTCCTATGGTTGTGGATCCCTAGATATGTATCCCCAAGTGTTATACGGTTGAACTCTAAAGCCTTCAGGAACAGGTGTAAGGAAGCCTTTTCTAATCTCTTATCTAGAAGGGTGAAATCGGAGTGCTGGTGTTTTAGAGTCAAATGGAAAGATCTAGATGGGTGCACAAGATCACTCATCTCTTCTGCTTTTGTTCTAGTGCTAGAATTTCAAGTGTCTTGTGTCTGTAGTACAGAGACCCTCTGCAGAGAATGAACCTTCAAACTTCTGGGGGGGGACAGCAGGGGGGTGGATAACATGCTCAAGGGCTGAGAAATGATGAGAAACTGCATCTTGAGATCTAGCAGGTTCTACCAGGCTTTCAGCAGTGTTTACTTTGATGCCTTCCCCTCCTCCCCACGCCCTCCAGCATGCCCCTCATGATCAATTTCAGCAGCCATCCCTTTGAGTGGGTTGGTCTGTAGCCTCCCCCCACTGCTTTCCTGGAGACTAGGCTTTCTTTAGCCTCAAATCAGCTTTTCTTCTCATATCTGCTTCCTGGCTTCTGAAATGTTGTTGCTGTTGTCTTCTTTACAGTTGGCTCTCCATCCCCTCCATCCTACTCTCCCTCTCTCACTTCTTCCTCATCTCCACTTTCAACCTTTCTCTCTCTGCCCCCTCCCACTCCCACAGTGTGTATATGTGAACCCATTATAGGAAATTTAACGGAGTTTTGGGAAGGAGTGAAATTGGATGCTGAGTTCAATCTGCCATCCTTCACAATTACAAGAAATATTCACTCTTTCTTTTTCTCTAAAATGTTCACAGTAAAAAAAAATTAATATAGACAAATAAAAATCCTACCATGTAGATATAACCATGATTAACATTTTGGTATTTATACTTCCAAGAGACAGAGACATAATTTTCCTTACAAAAATGAGATTATAGTACATATACTATTTTGCAGTATGATTTCTACATGTTCTATATCACAAACCTGTTTTTATGTTATACATATACTTTCCCTACATCACTTAAATGGTATAGCATTCTATTGGCATGACATTTTATCAAACCAGTCATCTATTGGTGAACATTTCTATTGTTTCTAATAATTAACTGTTGTCATCAAATAAATGTATAATTTAAAATTCCTTATTTTGGTTCTCTAGATTTAAAACTATAGTCTTAAATGGATCCTCACCATGGATTCCTTTTTTTTTTTTTAAGATTTTATTTATGTGGGACGCCTGGGTGGCTCAGTTGGTTGGATGACTGCCTTCGGCTCAGGTCATGATCCCGGAGTCCTGGGATCAAGTCCCGCATCGGGCTCCCAGCTCCACAGGGAGTCTGCTTCTCCCTCTGACCTTCTCCTCGCTCACGCTCTCTCTCACTGCCTCTCTCTCAAATAAATAAATAAAATCTTAAAAAAAAAGATTTTATTTATGTATTTGACAGAGAAAAAGCACAAGCAAGGAGAGCAGCAGGCAGAGAGAGAGGGAGAAGCAGACTCCCCATCGAGCAGGGAGACAGATGCACGGCTTGATCCCAGGACCCTGGAAACATGACCTGAGCCAAAGGTAGACGCTTAACCAACGGAGCCACCCAGGCATCCCCCCTCACCATGGATTCGTAAAGGTGATATCTCTTTGAGTCTGGGATCAAGAATAAACCAACAGCAGGGAGAAGGTAAGACCATTTATAGTACTGGTGGATAAATAAATCAGTTACTTTTCCTAAAGTCATGTACACTTGGAATTGGATGCCTCCCCCCGTATTCACTCATTCCCTTCTTTTCCATTTAGAAGAGCTTGAAAAGAAAAGCGGAAAAGCAGGAGGCACACTGACAAAGGGATTGTTTTATTTATGAGGCTGAATGGTGGATCTTAGATTGCCACATATGGCACCTCCTAGCACAACATGTCTGTCTGTGAAGACCTCTGGGTATTCTGAGAGCGAGAAGGGTCGAATTAATCTCAATGATGTGTCAAATTAGTGATCATATTAATTCCATATTGTCACCTGCTCTTTGGCAGGTTTGATAAACCACATGTTAAATTGATTATGCAAATTATCATAGGTAAATTAAAACATCTGCTCCACATACCATCAGATTTCAAGGTGAAAGTCTTCCTGAAGGTGAGTTTTCCATCCCATACTAAATGTGGCATGTCCCCTGGTTACACTGTGCCTTAGTTTGCCGGCGTCTCAACTCTGCACTGGTATTTTCCCTTTTTGATGCCACACGTCGGATGCTGTATTTTCACAGCTATGAACAATAAGCTAGTTTGGTTTTCATGCATAATATAAGTTGACGTGCTCCATAAAAATGAGAATGAAAAATACAGCATAACTCTAAAAGATTTACCTTTTCAGTTCATAAAAGTGTAAGTCATGAGGCTGGAAAGGAGATACAGGGTAGACACAATGGAAAGCATCCCAGGAGAGCCCACCTGCATACACAGGCTCTAAGAATTCCTGGAACCTTTTTACTCACTTCTTCCTGTTAGTGAGACCACCCGGCCCTGAGTGTGTTACTGGGCATCCGTTTTCTCAGCTACCATCACTTTGCAGCTGCACTTTCAATAAAGAAACATGAAATAATACTCAAACTTTAGTTTTCCATAAGAATCAACTCAGGGGGCTCCTGGATGGTTTAGTCATTAAGCATCTGCCTTCAGCTCAGGTCGCAATACTGGGGTCCTGGGATCGAGTCTCGAATCAGGCTCCCTGCTCAGTGGAGAGCCTGCTCTGCCTACTTGTGCTCTCTCTGTGTCAAACAAATAAGTCAAATCTTAAAACAAAAACAAAAACAAACCCAAGGGCTTGTTAAAAATGCAAAGATTATCAGTTACTAGGATGGGTGTGGGGGAATATAAAAAAATAACAAAACAAAAGGGGGATACTACAACATAGATGACTCTTGAAAACACTATGCTATGTGAAATAAGCCAGGCATAAGACAAGCATTGTATGATTCCACTTCAATGAGGGACCTAGAATAGGCAAATTCATAGAGACAGAAAGTAGAACAGTGGTTAACTGGGGTTGAGGGGAGGGAAGGAAGTTTTTCTTTAATGGGTATAGAGTTTCTGTTTGGGATGATGAAAAAGTTCTGGAAATGGATGGTGGTGATGGTTGCACAGCAACGTGAATGATTGTAATACCACTGAATCATGCACTTAAAAATGGTTAAAAATGGTAGATTTCATTTCATGTGTATTTTACCACAAGTAAAAGAAATATGTGGCCATGAAGAAATGACAATTGAGGAGTTGTATTATTTAAAAATGGAGATAACACTTCCTGTTCCCTAAGGTTGTTGTGAATCTGGAGCAAGATAGTATTTGAAAAGTGCTTAACAGAGGGTGTGGTGTGGGGTCATAGTTCAGTAGAAGGTAGTATCGCCAGAGGCAATGCTCCTTCCGGTCCACAGCAACACTGCCCCGGGGTATGCTGAGGGTGAGTCGCTACACATCAACGCTTATACAGCCCAGGCTTGATCAGATCAGCGACTTCCCAGTTCTCTGAGAAATGCTCAGGTGAACACCCTCCCCCACCCCATGGGAGGCACTCCAGAAGATTTTCCCTGTGCCACTGCTCCCATGAGAGGAAATATACCACAAGGATAACGTTCCTGTCCCCTGTGGTCCTTGAGGGAGGCAAAACTCTGCCCAGCAACACAGCTGAGAAGAAGATGGTGGCGGTGGCCACACCCTGGGGACCCAGCTGACCTCAGGCTTCTTGCCTGGCTTCTCTGAGGCATCCCACCAGCAACATAGGGCTTGAACAATTGCTTGGATCTCACCTCATCTGTCTCTTCTGATGCCCTCTATTCTCCCTCCTTTGAACCATCTCAATTCTACACAAAACTTAGCAATCATCGATTCTTTACTAAATACATCTTTAAACATTCTTTTAAAGAAAACTCCCACAGTTGCAAACAGCAGGAACAAAGATTATTACACAAAATTAAATTTGATTGCAAAAACACCTCTTTGTTTTCTCTTGAATTTGAATGAGGCAAATATAATTTTGATTTCTAATTAGTTTTAGCTCCCACTGGTATGGAGCTGCTTTGTTTAAGTCTTAAATATTACAAAGAATCATTAAAGGCTTTTCTTTTCCTGATTTTTAAACTCTTATTTCCCAAACCTTGCCAATAAAAAAAAAATAAATCTAGCTTCATTTCCTTTTTATTTTAAAACTGTTGATGAATAAATAAATGGCTTTTCTTTGAAAAGGGTAATAACGAGGCATTCATCTGTGGAATGGGGATAGTAGGAAGCTCAGTGGGGTTTTATTTTTCTAATGAGAGTTTCATAAATAACCTTCACTCCTGTCTGGTCACTATAAAGGCATAAAAATCTCATATTGTTAAAAGCCTGGGGGAAGCTCAGAAAAACACTTATCCTCCAAATTCACTGAATTATTTTATGTAGGTTGTACCTATAGGGTATCAGAAGAACTAGTCGGTCTTGTACAAAAAACAAATGAACTAGAACAACAAATCTCATATCAATTTGAGGGAAGAAAACGAACAAAAAGGGTCAACATTAAATGCCTGAATTTACAACCTTCTGTTTTGAGATACATGGACACAGTACAAGTGACTTTGAAAGAAAATGGACATCTTGTGAAAAGATATTGGGAAGATTTTGGATGTAAATTATATATATATATATATATATATATATATATATATATATATATGGCAAATGAATGGAAAAAAATAACTCATAATTTCCCCACCTAGAAATAGGTAAATGGGTTTTCCCAGAAAACCACTGTTACAGACTCTCACCCTAGTTCTCTGTGTCTCCCTGCATGTGTGTATGTGTGCATCTGAGTGTGTACACGTACTTGTGTCAAATTTTATACACTGTGGTGGAGGAGTCAAGATGGCGGAGCAGTAGCAGGCTGAGATGACATCCAGTAGCAGGAGATCAGCTAGATAGCTTATCAAACCATTGCAAACACCTACAAATCCAACGGGAGATCAAAGAGAAGAGCAACAATTCTAGAAACAGAAAATCGACCACTTTCTGAAAGGTAGGACCTGCAGAGAAGTGAGTCCGAAGCAACGGGAAGATAGACCACGGGGCAGGGGCCGGCTCCCAGCAAGCAGAGGAGCAATGGAGCACAAAATCAGGTCTTTTAAAAGTCTGCTCCACTGAGGGACATCACTCCAGAGGCTAAACCGGGGTGTAGCTCATGCAGGGTCAACATGGCCCCAGGTCCCTCAGAGTCACAGAAGGATTGGGGGTGTCTGAGTGTCACAGAGCTCCCAGGTATTGGAGCAGGGAAGCAGGCTACAGAGAGCCAAGGAGTGAGCTCTCAGCTCGGGGTTACCTTGAACCGGTCGCAGGCTGGGTGAGCTCAGAGCACGGCCAGAGGCCAGGGAGACTGAAGCGACCGAGCGCTTTCCTCCAAACGTGAGCGACTGAGCACTTCTCTCCAAACGCAAATGGAGGCCAGGGAGATGGGAGCAATTGGGTGCTTTTCTCTGAGGGCGCACTGAGAAGCAGGACCCCGAGCTCTCGGCTCCTCCGGGCCTGAGATCGGGAGACCGCCATTATCATTCCCACATTCCGGAACTCTACATAAAGCTCCCAAAAGGGAACCTGAGCAGATTACTTAGCCCGGCCCCTGGTAAGGGCAGTGCAATTCCACCTCAGGCAAAGACACTTGAGAATCACTACAATAGGCCCCTCCCCCAGAAGATCAACAAGAAACCCAGCCAAGACCAACTTCACTTACCAAGGAGAACAGCAGAATTCCAGAGGAGGAGAAAGCAAAGCAAGGAATTAATGGCTTTCTCCCCATGATTCTTTAGTCTTGCAGTTAATATTTTTTTTCTTTTTTCTTCTGCTAATTTTTTTTTAACTTTTACCCTTTCCTCTTTTAACTTTTTTTAAACTAGTTTATCTTAACAATACCTTACCAAAAAAAAATAATAATTTTTTTGAACCTTAATTTAAAAAAAAATATTGTACTTATTTATTTGACAGAGAGATCACAAGTAGGCAGAGAGGCAGGCAGAGAGAGAGGAAGGAAAGCAGGCTCCCCACCGAGCAGAAAGCCCGATGCGGGGCTCAATCCCAGGACCCTGGGATCATGACCCGAGCCAAAGGCAGAGGCTTTAACCCACTGAGCCACCCAGGCGCCCCTTGAACCTTCATTATTATAGCCATATTTTATCCTCCATTGTATCTAAAGATATTTTTGTATATACATATATTTTCTTTTTTTAATATTTTTCCTTATTTGTTTTCTTTCTTTTTTTTTTTTTTTAATCTTGTTTATCCCCTTTCTCCCTCCCATGATTTGGGTCTCTTCTGATTTGGTTAAAGCACATTTCCCTGGGGTCTTTGCCACCCTTTTAAC